>VDCT01000436.1:0-29812 GCA_009763385.1 Coix lacryma-jobi var. lacryma-jobi | reverse complement strand
TGAGGGAACCATCGAAGTACATGGTCCAGAGCTCGGCTTGAATCTGTGCCGGCGGGAGCTGAGTGTCGGTCCATTCAGCAACGAAGTCCGCCAACGCTTGCGACTTGATGGCCTTTCGCGGGGCATAGGTGATGGTCTCCCCCATTAGTTCGGCGGACCACTTGGCGATGCGCCCCGTGGCCTCCCGATTGTTGACGATCTCTCCGAGGGGGAAGGACGACACCACCGTGACGGGATGAGCGAGGAAGTAGTGTTGGAGCTTGCGCCTTGTGACGATGATGCCGTAGAGCAGCTTCTGGATGTGCGGATAGTGGACCTTGGCCTCGGAGAGTACCTCACTGGTGAAGTATACCGGTCGTTGGACCGGCAATGTATGACCCTCCTCGTGCCTCTCGACGGCTATGACCACGCTAACCACCTGAGTGGTTGCGGCCACATAGAGGAGGAGGGGCTCGGGGGAATCGCCACCTTCGGCTGGTCGCGGGGGCACGAGAATTGGTGCAGAAGTCAGCAACCCCTTCAACTTGGTTAAGGCCTCCTCGGCTTCGGCGGTCCACGCAAAGTGTTCCGTCTTTTTTAGCAGGCGGTAGAGGGGTAGTGCTTTTTCCCCCAGCCTCGAGATGAATCTGCTGAGAGCGGCTAGGCAGCCTGTCACTTTCTGCACACCCTTGAGGTCACGAATCGGGCCCATCCTCGTGACTGCTGAGATTTTTTCAGGGTTTGCCTCGATCCCCCGTTGTGAGACGATGTAGTCAAGTAGCATGCCTCGAGGCACACCAAAGACACACTTCTCGGGGTTGAGCTTCACATTCTTGGCCCGGAGGCACTCGAACGTGGTCTCGAGGTTGCTGATGAGGTTCCCGACTTTTTAGTTTTAACCACGATGTCATCGACGTAGGCCTCGACGGTCTTGCCTATGTGCTCGCCAAAGATGTGCTGCATACATCGTTGGTACGTTGCCCCGGCGTTTCGAAGGCCGAAGGGCATCGTAACATAGCAATACATACCAAATGGCGTGATAAAAGAGGTCGCGAGTTCATCGGATTTTCTCATCCTAATTTGGTGGTAGCCGGAATACGCATCAAGGAACGAAAGCACTTCGCACCCAGTAGTGGAATCGACGATCTGGTCAATTCTAGGTAAAGGAAATGGAACTTTTGGACATGCTTTATTCAGACCAGTGTAATCTACACACATCCGCATTTTTCCATTCTTTTTCCTAACTAGTACAGGGTTAGCTAGCCACTCTGGGTAAAATACCTCCTTGATGAATCCGGCCGCCAAAAGCTTGTGCACCTCCTCGCCGATGATCCTGCGCTTTTCCTCGTCGAAGCGGCGCAGGCGTTGCTTCACCGGTCTGGACCCGGCCTGGATCTCCAAGGCGTGCTCGGCGACTTCCCTCGGTATGCCCGGCATGTCCGAGGGGTTCCACGCAAACATGTCGATGTTCGCGCGGAGAAAGTCGACGAGCACTGCTTCCTATTTGGGCTCGAGGCTGGTACTGATGGTCAGCGTCTTGCCATTGCCGAGGTCGGGTCGACGGGTATTTGCTTGGTGTGCTCAGCCAGCTCGAAGGTGCCGGCGTGACGCTTTGCTTCTGGGGCCCCCTCGGTGGCCAGAGCTGCCAAGGCCTCGAGCGAGTCGAGGTGGACGCTGGCCTCCCCCCGCTCGACGCACTCCACGTCGCAGTGGTATGCGTGCTCGTAGGAGGTGTCAACGGTGATGACCCCTTTTGGCCCCGGCATCTTGAGCTTCAATTACGTGTAGTTGGGAATCGCCATTGAACTTGGCGTAGCCTGGCCGGCCGATGATGGCGTGGTAGGTCCCTTGGAAGCCGACCACCTCGAAGGTGAGCGTTTCCTGACGGAAGTTTGCCGGCGTGCCGAAGCAAACCGGCAGGTCGATGCGCCCGAGGGGGTGGGCCTTCTTTCCTGGTACTACTCCGTGGAACCCCCCGACGCTAGGTCGGAGCTGTCCCTCTGAAATCCCCAGGAGGTCGAGGGTCTCGAGGTATACGATGTTGAGGCTCGAGCCCCCATCCATCAACACCTTGGAGAACCGAACGTCGACTATGACGGGGTCGACGACGAGGGGGTAAGCCCCCGGGTTTATGACACGGTCCGGATGGTCGTCACGGTCGAACGTGATTGGCGCATCGGACCAGTCAAGGTACCGGGGGGCGTCGTGGCTAAGCGAAAAGATTTCCCGACGCTCCTTCTTTCTTTCTCGAGCTGAGAGCCCGACGGTCGACCCCCCGTAGATCATGTAGCAGTCGCGCACCGGGGGAAAGTCGCCATCTGCGTTCCTGCCGCCGCGTCGATCGGTATCCTTGCCCTTAGGCGCGTCTTCCCTCTTATCGCCGAGCTTGGAGTAGTAGCCCTTCAACAGTCGGCAGTCTTTCAACTTGTGGTTTACGGGGCCCCTGTGGTAGGTGCAGGGATCCTCGAGCATCTGGTCGAAAACAGCCCCGTCAGGGGGGGCCTCGAGGCTTCTTAGGCTCGAGGGCGCCCGCGAGCACCTCTTTGTCGTCGTCGTCATCGGCGCCACGCTTCGCCTTCTGGCCCTTGCGTTTGTTTTTCTTCCTTTTGTTGCCGTCATTGCTGTCGTTCTTGGCGTCGTTGCCCTTGTTGGAGCCCTCCGGCGCGATCACCGCCTTGCCTTTGTCCGTGGAACGGCCAAAGAAGGCCCCCACTGCTTCGTCGCCCGAAGCAAAGCTGGTGACGCGATCCATCAGATCCTCGACCGTCCCAGGACGGTAGCGTCCTAGCTCATGAACAAGCTCTTGGCATGTCGTGCCCGCGAGGAACGCTGAGATGACGTCCTCGTCAGGCATGTGGGGGAGCTCGAGACGCTGCTTCGAGAATCCGTCGAGCAAAGTCGCGGAGGGGCTCGTCCGCCGCCTGCCGGCAACGCCGTAGGTCCCAGGGGTTGCCTGGACGCACGCAGGTCCCCTTGAAATTCCCGTCGAAGACCCTGACTAGGTCGGCCCAGTCATGGATCCGATCCGGCGGGAGCCCCTCGAGCCACCGGCGGGCGGTGTCCGAGAGGATAAAGTGGGAGTTGACGTATGATCACGCGGTCGTCGTTCTTCGCTCCGCCCAGTTGGCAGCCAAGGCGGAAGTCCGAGAGCCAGAGCTTGGGCTCGACCTCCCCGTCATACTTCACGATGTTGGTCGGCGGTCGGAAGCGGTCGGGGAGGGTCGAGCTGCGGATGGCCCGGCTGAAGACTCGGGGGCCCGGGGGCTCGAGGACCTGCCGGTCCTCGTCGCTGTCGTAGCGCCCCCCTCGATGGGCGCTATAGCCACGCTCTTGGGCCCCCTTGTCCTTGCACCGTCGGTTGATGTCGTTGCGGGCGTCGTTGGGGTCTCGAGGTGGCCGGTTGTCGACGATCCGTTCGCGGACTGGCCTAGCTCGAGAGGCGTCCGGCTGGTGGACGGATGCCTCGCGAGCGTCGTGGGGCGTGTCCGCCGGTCTCCCCGAGGCTGCTCCGCGTCGGCGTGACGCCGAGCTCTCGGCCTGCTGTACCGCGGCTGTCTCGAGGAGGTTTTTCATTTCTCCGAGCATGCGCCTGGCATCGGGGTTGGAGACGGCGGGCAGGTCACGGAGCATCATAGCCCGCCGCCACCACGTTCTGCCCAGCTCGACGGGAAACATACCTCGGGGCGTGCTGGTGCCCCGTCCTCGAGGATCCGCCGGTGGACCTCTCGAGCCCGGCCTCGGGCTCCGACTCCTCGGGGCTGGGGTGGTTCCTGCATCAGGGTTTGCCGGAGCTGCAGACAGGTGTCGCCGTTCATTCCTCGGCTTTGGTGATTGCCTCTTGCACTTGTGCGAGTTGCGCCGCCCGACCATCGTCGTGCTTAGGCGGCACAGCCGGTGCTGGAGGTTCGTCCCTTCCCTGAACGCGTGATCCGCCTGCCGCGGCCACATCGCTAGGTCGCTCTAGGTCGAGCGCCGGCCTGTCGTCGTCGCCTTCGTCCTCGGTATCGCATACGACTCCCTCGAGTTGGAAGCACTCCCTGGTGGGATCCCAGAGGTCGGGGTCGTGGTAGTCGTATTCGTCGGAGTCGGAGCGTTGACGGCACGCCGCCTTGACCGATGCTGGGACAGCAGCTCGACGGTACCATTCTCCGACGGTGGCTCGCCGAGGTGGTGGGAGTATACAGCCGCAGAGTTATCGAGGCCGACGGGAACCGCTGGCGTCGAGCGCGGCGCGACCCGTGCGGGAGAGGCTGAGTGGCGTCGATGGCGCACGGCTCGGAGGCCTCTGTCCTGGTTTCCCGGTCCGTACGCAGGATGAATGCGAAGTCGCTAGGGCGGGCGCGGGTGTGCCCTGGAGGTCTCCGGCCGCGCGCCGGGCTGGTTTCCCCTTGGGGACCCTGCACCGGCTACGGGGGCGTAGGTGGTTTGCCGCGGGCACCGCCTGCGCCCGCGACGACGGTGACGACGGCGCCGCTCGCGATGTGGCGACGTGTGGTGGTGCGGGCGACGCGTCACGCCCCCCGCGCGGGGTGGCGTGACACGCACTTCGCTCAGGCCCTCCGTGGAGAGCAGAGTCAGCTCGTTGCCGTTGCCTGTAGCCAGGAACTCGAGGCTCCCGAACCAGACGACGGCACCAGCCGAGAACGGAAGAGGGGATGAAGCCATCCAGGAATCAACGAGAAATTCGCTCGGACACGCGAAGTCCCCTACCTGGCGCGCCAACTGTCGGTGTTTCGTACCCGGGGGTATTACACCAACGAGTGATATGATCGCGTGCTTCTCTTCCTGGATGGTGATGCAAGAGGACACAAGGATTTATCCTGGTTCGGGCAAAGAAGGCCCTACGTCCAGCGGGGGGGGATGTTCTTGTATTACTTGCACCTAAGTGCTTGTACAGGGGAGAATACAAGCTCAGCGAGCGTGGACCGGAGTCCGGACTCGTGCCTGTGTGTGGACTCGTGTGTTGTGTTCGTCATCTTGAATGAGGGCCCTAGTGTCCCCTTTTATAGAGCAAGGGGAGGCCAGGGTTACATAAAGGTATTACAGGTGTCGGGGCGTATGGTGCCCCATACGGAGAAGGGTAGGAACCCTGTCTTGTTGGGGCCACTGGAGCCGATGTGATCGTCGCTGTTGAGGCGTCCTTGGGTCGTGGCTTCCATCCTGGGTGCGGACGTGGTGGCGTGACAAGGTGGGAGCCGTACAGCACCCATCCCGGAATGTACAGTACGCGGCGGGGTCCCTCCGGATCTTGGGGTACCTGTCTTCCAATAGCATGAAAGTAGTTAGGGCTCGAAGGACGCGGAGCCGGCTTCGAGGTAGTGCCAACGGGGGCTCGAGGGGCGCGGAGCCGGCCTCGAGGTGTTACAGTGCAGGGCTCGAGGGGCGCGTAGCCGGCCTCGAGGGGTTACAGTGTAGGGCTCGAGGGGCGCGTAGCCGGCCTCGAGGGGTTACAGTGCAGGGCTCGAGGGGCGCGTAGCCGGCCTCGAGGGGTTACAGTGTAGGGCTCGAGGGGCGCGTAGCCGGCCTGGCTTGGCCGAACAGTGCTGTACTGGTGCCCTTTTGCCCATGCTTGTGGTGAAAACGAGACTTGACCTTTACACCGAGTTACTGTGGTACATGCTGTGCACTAGTGGACATGACCGGAGTAGGTGAAGGCATTAAATGCGTGGTATGGGCTGGTACGGCTGTCTGTGCAGCTCGAGGTCCGTGCGTTAAGGCTCGAGGTGTGGGGGCGCGCTCGCCCGAGGCCTGGAGGGCTCGGGCGAGACGGAGAGCGATCGTGCTCGCCCGAGGCCTTGCTGGGAGGGCTCGGGCGAGACGGAGACAGAGCGTTCGCCCGAGGCCTGGCTGGGAGGGCTCGGGCGAGACGGAGATAGAGCGTTCGCCCGAGGCCTGGCTGGGAGGGCTCGGGCGAGACAGAGATAGAGCGTTCGCCCGAGGCCTGGCTGGGAGGGCTCGGGCGAGACGGAGATAGAGCATTCGCCCGAGGCCTGGCTGGGAGGGCTCGGGCGAGACGGAGATAGAGCGTTCGCCCGAGGCCTGGCTGGGAGGGCTCGGGCGAGACGGAGATAGAGCGTTCGCCCGAGGCCTAGCTGGGAGGGCTCGGGCGAGACGGAGACAGAGCGTTCGCCCGAGGCCTGGCTGGGAGGGCTCGGGCGAGACGGAGATAGAGCGTTCGCCCGAGGCCTGGCTGGGAGGGCTCGGGCGAGACGGAGACAGAGCGTTCGGGTGTTTGCGTTGATTGGGGGTACCCTTTTTCGTACCACCGACAGTGGGAAATGAGTGGGAGTCCAGAGTAGACCGTTGGGGGCGAAGGGGAGAGTATAAATACACCCACAAAACGGTCTGAAAAAAACAGACCTCGGAGCCTCCGCGTTAGACGCGGAGGTTCCGCGCGTGCCAGAACAGATCAGAATTCAGCTTGGCTGGCTACTTGTGGCTGGGATAATATGAGATGTGTATGGTGTTTTGAGCACTTGGTTCCACCCAGTCCACTATTAGTATCCCCCATAATAGTGCGGCTTGCCCTACAACTCAAATTCAAAATATGAAATGAATTAAACCAGCTCTTTGAGCCATTACAAGCCATCCATGCAGTTGGGGGGGGGGTCTTCTCTTTTGATCCTTTGCACCCATGGTAAATGTTATACTGTCCAAGCACTTGTCACAACCATTAGTCCTTTAATTATGTGGTCAACATTACCAAAACCCACTTAGAGCTTGATTGCACTTACAATAAGACCTTGATCAAAAAGAAGAAGGAAAATATAATCAAGCGCCCACCAAGCCAAAACCATAGGAAGATCACAATGGCATGGCGGAAACAAAGAAGTGCAATCATTCTCATCCATCTCTAGGATTGAATGATGCACATTGAAGCCAAAATCAATGGAGAAGTCCTGCTCAACGGACTTAAAACGGTGAGCCCTTGCCGATAGGTAAATCGGTATGTATCTCATATTTGATTTCATCCAACTTTTAATTTGAATTTTTGCATGTTTAATTTTTAACCAATATATTTTTGCATACAAAAACTAGAAACAATTTCACGTTTGAAAAAAAAAACACTTTGCATAATAAATTTGTTTTAACCGTATTTTCAAAAGATTTACTTATGCATCAATTCTTTTTTAAAAAAAATCTTTCTAAAAAAATGATCATAATAAAAAAAAATTTACTTTTTTAAAAATAAACCCAATAACCTAGTCTTTAATAAAAATGTGCATGTGTGGAACAAGTTTTCACAACTGCTTTTCACCTCCTTTTGCGAATGTGCAAACACCACCAAGTGTACAACAACATGTGCTTGTGTGTTAGCATCTTCACAATCACTTGCAAAGGATTTTCACTTGCACTTACCACGCCACTTGATCCTAGCAACATCGCAATGTTAGATCGCTCAAGTGGCACTAGATGACCAATATGCAAACAAGTTTGCTCCTCCTAATAGTACGACCATCTATCCTAAACCCAGTCATAAACTTCTCTACACACCTATGACCGGTGAAATGAAATGCCCTATAGATATACCTTTGCCTTCCGCATTCCATTCCATCTCCTTCGATGTTGATGCAACACATGCACCAACCTATCTCCAAATGATATGATCCACTTCATATCATCACATGGCCTCCATGGTCCATCGATCTTGACCTCACTTGCTCTTCACCATTGCTTTGGTCCTTCGGCGCCAAGTCTTTGCTCAAGCCTCCCGACACTCGGTACCAACGGCTTCAAAGCCTCCAACTTGCCCTTCACCTTGCAACCGGTCCATCAAGCCAAGCCTTGCCTTGATCTTCGCCATCTTAGCCACATGACTCCATGTCATGTCACATATGCAATAAGCTCCTCCATCATATGCATGAGCCTTGCAACATCCTCCAAGCCATTTCACCTCTATGGCATATGTTGCTCACACATGATCACCTGTGGACTAATCACATGTGTATCTCACATAAACACCATTAGTCCACCTAAAGTTGTCACTCAATTACCAAAACCAAACTAGGACCTTTCACCTGTTCTCCTGTTGTTTGGTTGCACAAATGTGCGTTGGGAAGCGCCTTTTTGGGTATGTATTCATGTATTTGTGTATATGTCCTTAAAAATATAATTCTCCAAATACATGTGGAATTATGTCAGAAGTAAATGCATATGCGATGTTGGTTTGTAAAAGAACATCTAAGCCACTAAGTGGGTTTTGGTGTATTGATGGCAACAAATTTAGGGAACTAATGAGATTTGTTGAGTTTAGACAGGTAACAAATATGCAATGATCAGATGACATCATGTGAGATCCCCCAATTCTTTTTATACGGTGTTTGGATCAAAGAAGGCTTACTTTTATTTTATACCTTTGAAATTGAGTATAGGATACGTCGTACTATCAAGGGGACATAAACTGCAGGTTACTGGGGAACCATGTGCTCTCATGCCACATCAAAAATAAACCCAAAAGCCCAAAAGAAAGCCAGCAAAATTACCTATTCAATATGTTCTGGCTAGACCATGAAGGTTCTGTATTCCAACACAGAACCTCTGTGTTCGAGCGCATAAGTTCTGTGTTCGCACAGAGAAGTTCTGTAACTTTCTGTACCATTGGCTGGGCAGTGAGGGGGTATATAATGATGTCCTCTCTTCCTCCCAACAGTAGCCTACCTATTCGGACTCATCCCCATCTCGTGAAAAACTCTCTCCTCCATTCTTGGTGATTTCTAAGTGAGAGATTTGATTAGGGAGTGGATTAGATAGCACTTGAGCAAGAGCTTACAGCTGAGAGTCTTGGTTCTCCTTCTAGATTGCACTTTGTGTTCACTACTCTTGGAGCGTGGGCTCCTAGACGGCTAGAGTTTGCCCGGGAGCTCCCAATCGGTTATGGTTGAGCACCGGGAAGTTTGTATCACCCTTGTGAAGCTTAGTGGAATTCTCGAGCTTGAATCTTTGTGATTCGCTTGAGAAGAGGTCGGAGTTGGAAGAGACTCCAAGCCTTTGTGGCTCCCTCAACAATGGGGACGTAGGCTAGCCTTGGTGGCAAAGCTGAACCTCCGAGTAAATCACTTGTCTTCATCTTGTTGTTGTGATTGTCTCTCTTTTACATTCAACTTGCAATACTTGTTTTTCCTCCGATCTACATGTATACTACTATCTAGCTGCAGAGACTTCGTGAATAGCAAAGCTGCAACCACAAGGAAGCTAGGAATTTTAGTCGATCTATTTTTCATCTCAGTTTTACACACGCTTAAAGTTTTCTGAGAATACATATGATGAATGATTGACATTTGTGAGGAAGGTTTGAGGCTTTTCCGGTTGAGTCCATATTTTGCTATGCGCTTAATGTTTATGACTAACTGGTGGCTTTGAGTTGTGTTGTGTTACCGTGTTGGTGTGCGTGTGCAACATGTGTCTCTTGGCTATGTTGATGTGCAGGTGTGGAGCTCGGAGACAGTGGTTGATGGCGAGGTGAAGGTCAAGTAGAGATGTGTCGTGCCGATGGACCGGGAGCGGTGAAGGATGGGCGTGCCGTGCCATGCCGATGTACCTAGAGCGGTGAAGGGCGGACGTGAGGCTTGGACCGATGGACCAGAGGGCCGGAGGACCAGCTGTGGTAGGTGGCACTTGGCGTCGACAAGCGAGAACACATGGGGATGTGCGATGCATCGGCCGAGTCGGGAGGAAGACGATGGCGTCGTGGCACTTGGAGGGAGGTCGGACACGGGCTTGCGTACGGCGCAAGTGCCGTCGGCCGAGTCAAGAAGGAAGGCCAAGGCGTTGTGCCCGGCGTGGAGGCTGGACATGCATCGGCATCAGTGCCGGTGGTCGGGGTGTGAGAACCACACTCCGTCTACGGCGCGGGTTCGGTAGTTGAGCCTCAAAAGCTTCCCTCTACGGTTTCCGAGTTTGGGCCTCAAAACTCGGGGTGGCGGGTTTCCGAGTTTGGGCCTCAAAACTCAGGGTGGACGGTTTCCAGGTTTTGTCCTCAAAACCTGGGCTGGCGGGTTTACCGGTTTGGGCCTCAAAACCGGGCAGAGGTTCCTATGCGGAACGGTCGACGCGTGGCGGCACCGAGAGGCTTGTGTTGCGGTGAAGCTATCGGTGAGGAAGGCGCGGTGGGTCGACGTGACGACACGTGGTGGCATCCTGGAGCTTGCGTCAAGGCGAAGCGAAGGATGAGAAGGCGCGTGGCCATCGATGAAGAATGACCTAGTTGGTCGGTTTTTACCCCTAGGGGTATTTGGGTCAGGGCTTCATGTTAGGGCGTTTTGGTCTTCGGACTGCGGATACATGGGTGTATGCCGAGTCTCTGAGTGATGAGTGATTGTCAACTGGGATATGCGCATGTTCTTTGGCTTGTGTTGTGCAGGTGTCGAGCACGGATACAGTGATCAAAGGCAAGGTGAAGGTCAAGTAGAGACGTGCCGTGCCGATGGACCGAGAGTGGCGAAGGGCGGACGTGAGGCTTGGACTGAGGGACCGGTGGCCCGAGGATCAGCTATGGTGGCTGACAGCCTGGGACAGCGACGAGCGAAGACTTGCGGGCATGGTGTTGCTCGAGTCGAGGACTTGGGGACACATGTCGATGGACGGGGTGCACGGGCGGTGCATCCCTTCTACGGCTCGGTTTGGTGGTTGAGCCACAGAAAAACCACCGAGTGGACGGTTTCCAGGTTTGGGCCTCAAAACCAAGGCGCTGATGGTTTTCGAGTTTGGGCGAAAAAAACTCGTGCTGAGGACGGTTTCCAGGTTTAGGCCTCAAAACCTAGGTGCTGCGGGTTTCCTGAGTTTGGGCCACAAAACTCAGGCTACAGAAGGGTGGTTTCCCAGTTTGGGCCTCAAAACCAGGCGTTGGTTGTGAAGGCTGGTTTCCCGGTTTGGGCCTCAAAACCGAGGGCGAAGTCCGTGAAAAGGACAAGCGGAGCCGGTGACGGCACGTGGCGGCGATCGGTAAGGTTGCGTCAAGGCAATGCTACCAGTTGTGCGGGCGTGGCCGTCGGATCACCACCTACCTTGAGTTGGCACAGAATAACCCTAGGGTTTAGCTGGTTCGCTCTGTAATTAGAGAGGGGTAGAGTAGGAATTAGAATTAGGATAAGTAGAGGGAGACACCCTCCTCCCTTCCTATCTCAGTCATTTGCTCTTCGCTTCTAGGGTTTCCTGCTCTCCCAATCCCCTGCTGTAGCTAGCTGAGATCCGTAGAGAACCATACCTCTGTGTACTGGAGATTTTGAGGAAGTGAGGCCGTAACCTCACTGTTGTAGCGTGTGGTAGCCACACGGTTGCAGATCGATGACTTGATTCGTGTTTTGATTCGTGTTCTTCGCGTTCTTCGTTTCTCCACGATTTTCCCGTCACTCGATCTCCCTCTCTAGTGCGTCTTTGCAAAATCCGTTTGAATCAACTTGTTCTTATAGTGAGGAGATCATTTCGACCGAAGGAATTCATCTAACTCCTCACGAACAAGTAGATCGGGTCGATTTCATTTCGTGGCATTTTTTTCGGTTCATACACCTTCCCTTTGATTTCCTGTTGATTGAGTTGATTTGAGTGGATATTTCTTGGGGACAGTCTCCTAACTACCTTGTGATCATTCTCTCCAAGTTTGGGATCAAGGGATTTTGGTTTGAATCGATTTGGAGAAGATTTTGGGTGAAGGGCGACCAAAATCGCCCTCAGTGGGAGTTGGCGGACAGTCCGCCATCCCAGCCGCGGACAGTCCGCGCGTCGGGGGCTAGCCAGATCAGTGGCTGTGTTCTTCGGCTGTTTTACTGTTCAGTGACCGGCGGACAGTCCGCCGTTGGTTTTTGCGGACAGTCCGGTACTAGAGCAGGGGACTTCAGCAGCCTTGCTGTTTTGGTCATTTGACCGGCGGACAGGCCGCCCCTTGCTTGCTAACAGTCCGGGTGTACCGCGGACAGTCCGGGACCCCAGGGCCATACAGTCCGCGAATTGGCTGTGTACTCCGGTTTTTGTGCGTTCGCGTCTCCGCTTCTCTCCCTTGGTTTCCGGACTTCTCGGTTGGCCCTAGAGTTGATCGAGGAACCTCTCTAGGTATCTTTGCTTCTAGTTAGCATAGGTATTTGGAGTTCTCGATGTAGCCGTCTATCTACGTTCGAGACATGGTTTTGAGGGTTGAACTTGCTCCGGTGGTTGTTGCGTTTGGTTTGCCATCGCTTTGTGGTGCCTCGCTGTGATCCTAGGGATCATCCACCCTCTTCCAAGGGTCGCAGGCATCACGGTTTCGATCGAAGCTCTTGGGGTTGATTTTGGGAACAAAAGGCCAAAGTTTCGAGAGAAATTTTTGGGCTCCCATTCACCCCCCCTCTGGTCGCCTGCTATTGCATTCTCGTCCTTCAATTGGTATCGGAGCGGGTTAAGGATCTTCCACCTTAGCCGGTTCCAGATCCACAGAAGGCGACATGGATCGCGGAGTGGCAAACCGCTGTTCTTCGATGGGACGAACTATGCGTATTGGAAGATACGCATGTCGGCCTATCTGCAGAGTGTGGGTGCTTCCATTTGGGATGTTTACAACTCTGCCGATTACGTGGTCTTGGCTGCCTCGTGTCTCTTAGCTCCAGATCGATGAGCACGATGCCAATAGCCGAGCCCGTAATGCTCTTTTCTCATGCCTGAGCATGAGTGAGTTTGATCACGTTTCTCACCTCGCTACGGCTCGGGAGATTTGGGCTACCCTCATGTGTTTCCATGAAGGAACCTCTCAAGTCAAAACCCGTCTCTATGAGTCGTTCAAGCGAGAGTATGAGAACTTTCGACATATGCCTGGCGAGAGCATAGAAAGTTTATTCGCTCGCTTTCAGGTGATTGTCAACAGGATGAGGGCTAACAAGGAGCTGTTGCCTTTCGACGATCATGAGAGAGCTTTGAAGCTCTTGCACACTCTTGATCGATCGGTGTGGGATTCCAAGGTTCAGGCGATCATCGAATCACCTAACTATGAGACTCTCACGTGCGACGCTCTTTAGTAAGCTCAAGTCCAGTGAGATTGATGCCATGGCGAGGGCTTCTTATGAAAAATCCTTTTGGCCGTCGATGCTTTGCTTTCTGGCTCTTCTGCTAACCCCCTCTGGAGGTTTTGCACTCTCTTCTCTCTTTTCTGTCATAGAGGAGCAACTGGAGTCGTTGCGGGATGAATGAGTTGGCTATGCTTGCCAACCGGTTCTCGCGGTTTCACACAACTGCATGAACCGTCGCCGCGGAGGAGGACGCTCAGGATGCTTTGAGTGCGGCGACCCCAACCACTTCATCGCCAATTGCCCGAAGAAGAACAAGCAAGTCTCGGCAAGGCGGATCATGAGCACAAGTAAGACTCCAGCAAGCGCAAGGAGAAGTACGTCCCCACGAAGCACAAGCGGAAGGCGGCTTCAACAAGGAGTACATCAAGACGAAGTACTTAGAGAAGGCCCAGGCTGAGCAGCGTGCGTTCTTCGCCACGCTCAGCGACGTCGACGACTCGGATGACGACTCTGCTTCCTCAAGCGACGACGAGTCCGAGAAGAAGAAGAGGATCGAGACAAGCTCAACAGCATCTGCTTCTTCGCCGACGACGAGGGCTTCTGCACCCTGGCCCTCGGCAAGGAGGTTGACGGTGAGCTGGAGGACACTCCTCGAACGACGACGCGGCGATGACACCTCCCAGGTATCTCAGACCCCGACGAGCTTTCTGCTGAGGTCGAGAAGCTTACTGCCGCGCTCCTTAGTCAGGATAAGTTGCTTAGGCGTGCTGCTAGAGAGCGCAAGGAGTTTAGGCAAAGTGGGAGGATACGGTGAAGGAACTTGAATCTGTCAAGTCCACCATAGTTGTTACCGATGAGAAGGAGTGTGAGATGTGCACCACACACTGACTGACCTTCTCACTTTGAAAGCAAGTATGCTGTGTTGGTAGGAGGTGGATGAGCGGAAGGCTAGATCCTCTTTGTTTGGGTGCGTGCAAGTCTTGTGCAGGCTTGCAATCTGAGTTGGCAGAGAAGAATGCCAAGATTGTGTCTCTTAAAGAGGCCAACTCAGGTAGCACATGTGTGGCTAGGTGTGTTCTTTGTGAGGGTTTGGACATGGAGATCGCTAATGTGAAGCATGACAAGATGCAAACCGAGGAAGAAACACATACCTTCGGACCATCTTGTCATGGGTGTCTAGTGGTGAGCCACAGCTCGGGATGATGACTCCCAATTCAAGCGAGCTGCTGGAGGTCCAGGTGTAGGTTTTGCTCTGGGTGTTGATGTTTCGTCTTTTGGAAGATTGGAGATCGAGTGGTCTTAACCCATGTGAGAAGCCCAACTCCACCACTACTCCCAAGCTTTCCAAGATTCCACCCAAAGAGCCTCTCAAGCCTAACACCAAGGATGGGGTCTTTGTTGAGCCTCCGAGAGCTCCACCCAAGAAACAATCATGGGCTCCCAAACCAAACCACCTCAAGAACAAGCTGGACACCATGCCACCCTCCAGGAGGAGCTTATGCCACAGAAGGGCAAAGTGATCCACACCCACTACCGTGAGTACCAACAACCCCCTTTGAGAGCGGTGAGTACCATTGTGAGCATTGTGGGAGAGATGGACACTTGAGTGAGTTTTGTTGCTTTCGGCGGAAGAGAGAGGCGCACCGTGCAAAGGAGATGAACAACATGACATGTACCATCCTTTCCATGATGTACATGTGCCGAATGTTCAGAGGCGTGCTGCTAGGCCTAGAGGTCCAAAACCTCAAGTTCCTAGGCCTAGGCCGCGAGGAGTCGTGCCCGGTGGAGCCTGCAGTTGTAGGATATGGACCCCGTGGCGGTGGCTTTGTAGTTGAGCGTTTCCCTCCACCGCGTTTTGAGTATCGCGATGGACGCTCTTCCCTTAGCGGACCATGTTTTCGTCTACGTGGTGATCGCTCTTCCCGTAGGTGCTAGGAATGGTTTTCTGCTAACCGTCCTTTTGAGCAGCCGGCCAACACGGGTATTCTCCCTACTTCACTAACCCCAGTGTTGGACCGTGTGCTCACCCTATGTCTTTTTATTGATATAGGTAAAACGATTGGAGAACGTTTGGTTGGTGGATTCTGGGTGTTCGAGGCACATGACCGGAAACGCCAATGGTTCTCCAGTCTTAGTCCAGTTGCCGGAAAGGAGTTTATCACCATCGGCGACAACAGCAAAGGTAAGGTGTTGTCTCGTGGGTCAGTGCGAGTTATTGAGCACTTTGTGTTGCGCGATGTTGCTCTTGTTTCTAACTTGCATTTTAACCTTCTTTCTGTTTCGCAACTCTTTGATGATGACTATGAGATCGTTTTAAACCGAATCTCAGTCGTATTTTGGACCCTCAGGGCAATCTTGTTTGTGTGATTTCGCCCTTTGGGAAAGTCTTTCGTGCGGATTTCTCGGAGTCGTTTGGAATTTCTCGTTGTCTTTTGGCTGGACCTTCCTCCTCTGATCTTTGGAAGTGGAATAGGAGACTTTCACCTGAGCTTCGACTTGCTTGCAAGACTTAGTTCACTTGGCCTAATCCGAGGATTGCCCAAGTTATCCATGGAGAAGGATCTTGTTTGCCATTCTTGTAGACATGGGAAGATGGTTGCCGCTCCACACCATCCAGTGACTCAGGTCATGACCAAGCGCCCAGGAGAGCTTTTGCACATGGACCTTGTTGGTCCGGCTCGGGTGAGCTCGGTTGGGGGGAAGTGGTATGTGCTTGTCGTTGTTGATGACTTTTCGAGATATTCGTGGGTCTTCTTTTAGCTGAGAAGACCGAGACTTTCTCCTTTGCTCGCAATCTGATTTTGCGTCTTCAGAACGAGTTCCCTTTGAACTCGATGCGAGCTATTAGGAGTGATAATGGTTCCGAATTCAAGAATTCGGATTTTGAGAAGTTTTGTAACTCTTTGGGTTTAGAGCATCAGTTTTCTTCTCCCCTACACACCGCCCAAAATGGTGTTGTAGAGAGGAAGAATTGGACCCTTGTAGAGATGGCCAGGACGATGCTCGATGAGCATAGGACTCCTAGGCGATATTGGGCCGAAGCAATGAGCACTGCATGTTACATTTCCAATCGCATTTTTCTCCGAGTTCTTGAAAAAGACTTCTTATGAGTTGCGTTTTGGAAAACTGCCCAAGGTGAGTTATTTTTAGAGTCTTTGGTTGCCACTGTTTTATACTTAAGAAAGGCAACTTGGACAAATTCGAGTCTCGTTCTTCTGACGTGTATTTTTGGGTCATGGCACTCATAATCGCGCTTATCGTGTACTTAACCTTGACACTAACCGAGTCATGGAGACTTCTGATGTCACCTTCGACGAGACCATGGTTTGTCCTTCTTCTCGTTTTGAGCGTGGAGGTGATCAGAGGTCGGTGAGCCTCTCTTTGATGACGAGGATGAGGGTGCTGAAGGTATGGATGATCCAGCACCCCCCACCTGCTGTGCCGCAAGGAGTGGCTTCCACTATGACTCAGGGCCCCGACACTTCTTCATCTTGGGGGCCGTGGGATCCGCCACCTCGAGCGGTACCCTTTGTACCCGAGGAGGCGCCAACTGTTTTTTACTAATTCTGTGAAGTGATTATTTGAAATGAATTAGGAGACTGAGAGCTGAAAAAATAGCTTCACCTGATTTTATCCTGATTTTGAGAGTTTAGTCTAAAAAATCCAAGAGAATCTAATCACAAAATCACTTCACGAGAGAATCGAGGAGCACAAGTAAAGAATTATGGGCACGGCTCTCCCAAGACATCGCCGACTCGCTGCTGCCCCTCGACTTCTCCACTCTCGCCCGGTCCTCCGTTGCCTCCCACGCCACTTCTCAGAACACCGGGGCCCGCCACTTCTCTGAGGCCATCCACAATGGTTGTCAAATACTCCCTCCGTCCCAAAATAAGTGTCTCTGGAAATCCATGTTTCCCTCACAGACACGCTTTCCGGACGACACTTAAAAAGAGACGGAGAGAGTAGCTAGCTAGGGGGAATTCTATTGTCTCTCAATAACACTTTACAAATAGCTAGCGAGATGACGTATAAAAATAATAAAAAAATAGCACTCTTATTGGCTATCGAGGAGAGAGATCAAATAACTAGCCAATAAGAGTGCTACTTTTATAAGTTGCCTCATCAAAATAGTATTTATTTATATGTCTCATCTAGCTAGCTATTTATAAGTTGTGATTAGCGATTTGAACATCATTGCGGACGCCCGGGCCCGGCACGCCCACCGGCGCGTGAACCTAGGCCGCCGCCGCTCCAGATGCGCATGCGAATGCGAGCCCGCGCTAGTCCGCTGCGGACCGGGCCGCTTCCGATGCGTGCGCCTGGGAAAACACTAGTCTCCGCAACCTAGACTTCGGTGACATCGTGGGCTGTAGACTATCTCAGCGCTCGTGGGCTCTCTCTCTTGGGCCGAGTGTTACACTCGTCTCCGCCGTGCCCGTGCCCGCCGAGGCCGTCCCCGGTCGCCGTTGCCGCGCGCTCAGGCGACGAGGGAGGCCGTGGCCGCGCCGGGCCCGGGCGAAGCCGCGCGTGGTGCCTGCGGTGGCCGCTACGGGGCTGCGCGGCCGATTCCCCACGCCCCGCTGGCTGTGCAGTGTGCTGTGTGCACCGTGCTGTCCCATTGGCAACTTGCGCGCTACTCTGACTCGGAGTGGCCGCTACTCTACCCCACCCTCACCCCCACCCCCGCCTGCCGCCGCCACAAAACCCTAGTGGGGGACACCTGCCTCGCTCGCGCCACCACCTCATCCCTCCTGATCCCCGCTGCACAGCTGCGCGACCGGGAGCCGAATCCGAGAGCCATGTCGACCAGCAAGGGCAGCGCAGCCAAGGGCGGCGGAGGTTCGAACATCTCCTTCCCCGTCGTCTTCCACCGTCACCGCTGGGTTCGTATGCATCTGAACTGCGTGGTTGCGGATTGCAGGGAAGAAGAAGGAGGTGAAGAAGGAGACCAAGCTCGGGATGGCCTATAAGAAGGACGACAACTTCGGGGAGTGGTACTCCGAGGTTGGTTAAGTGTTAATTTTTTTCGTTGTGGTAGGGCAACTAGTTCCGATTTGGATTCATGTTGGTTTGGTAGATGCAGATCCCATTTGATTCATGTTGGTAGTTCCAATTTGATTGATGTTAGTGCTGTGGTGGGATGTGCCGTTTGCTATTACGGTGGGGATGAAATTCATTGGTTTTGACAGGATTGATGTAAGAGGGTTTAGGAGAAATCACTGTTTCAGTAGCTTAGAATTTTGGTCTTTGTGAACAGACACTGTTAGTTGTCTATTCTAGACCTACTTAAATTATTGCCCAAACTACTTAGAGTCCACAGCAAAAGCTGCAAAATTCGTCACAGCAATCACCCACTCACCCTAGTTGCGAGAAACTGGATTAGTTGGCTTGCTATATTGTTTCAGGTGCAATGATTCCATTAAGTACTGTATTCGTACTGCTGTTCCTTGATTGCTCTGTTTGACACATGACAAAATATCTTTCCTTGGAATATAGTCCTCGTTTTTTATATGAAATTATAGCTTGTCGTTTCCATGGGGCTGATTCAGAGCATTGTTATTTGTTCCTCCAGGTTGTTGTTAACAGTGAAATGATCGAGTACTATGACATCTCTGGTTGTTATATATTGAGGCCATGGGCGATGGAAATCTGGGAGCTACTGAAAGTAAGTTTTTGTCAATACGGACTAATAAACCCATAAGTCTCCTTTGTTGCCAATTCTGGAATTTCAACTATCTCAGTGCTAAAGAATAGCCACGCTTGTATCTGGAGACTGATTTCTAGTGTGGTGTAGAACTTTACACAGCTTCTCCATAACAGAAGTTCTGACACTGAAATATGTAGGAAGATAACATCAGGGTCCTTTATGTTTGTTTCTATACATATTTGTGATGCATACTGGCAATACTGTAGTTTTGATAACTGCTTTGTGATTTGGTGCAGGAATTCTTTGATGCAGAAATTAAAAAGCTGAAGCTCAAACCATATTATTTCCCTTTGTTTGTTACTGAGAATGTTCTACAGAAGGAAAAGGACCACATTGAGGGCTTTGCACCTGAGGTGCGCCTTTTACACTTTCCTTGACATCTCCATTTCCAGATTTTCACAGTTAGGATATTTGTTCAATTCTTCAAGTCAGTCTGCCCAACTATGAGAGTTACTTCTTCTAGAAGCAGATGAGAGTTACTTCTTCTAGAAGCAGCTCAGTAAGGAAAACTACATGGAATTAGGCATACAAATGACTTGAGATAGCTGTTTTTTTTTGCTTTGTTATCATCTGAATATGATGAATATAACACATGTTTCCTTTGTTCTGGTTTCAATGATTTTTCTTTCGCGAGACGAGAATTTAAGATCTATCAGAGTCTTTGTTTACATCGAATACGTCTCATAAGATGTGGTTTCCTCTTCTGTTTCCATGAAATTTTGAGAAAAAACAGAATTTAAGATCTATCAGAATTTAAAGCACCTCCATTATTACTCTCTTCCTCATGAAAAGATAATAAGGTCACAACTCTCATGGACTCTTTGTGACCCTGGCACTGCTGTATTTAGGAAAAGTCTAGATGGGATTGTTAATCTATATTATACCTACCTAATAATATATTAAAATAAATATAGTTTCTTCCCTTAATTCTAGAAGGACCTGACCTCCCACATGCCGCATCTACATCTATATACAAAATATTAAAGATCGCAAAAAAAACCTGATAACACCACCGGTCCATCAGTCTCTTCCCTGCTGCAGCAAAGCCCACGAGACGATAGTCCCTTTCGACGGCTAAGATTTCAAACAATTGCTAGTCAT
Source organism: Coix lacryma-jobi var. lacryma-jobi (assembly GCA_009763385.1). Taxonomy (NCBI): domain Eukaryota; kingdom Viridiplantae; phylum Streptophyta; class Magnoliopsida; order Poales; family Poaceae; genus Coix; species Coix lacryma-jobi. Next base: position 10,054 of record VDCT01000436.1, on the reverse strand, counting down.
TAGCTATCCACCACCAAGCAATCTCGATAACAACATGGTAGGAGGCGGCAGTTCCCCTTGGAGTTGTGTCCGCCACCATACACCTGGAAGCCAAGATTCGAAGCAGGCAGGCGTGGACAGTGGTGTAGTCGTAGGGGGCTGGGTGTTGAGAATTTGGATTCTGGCGGTGCCATGGATCTCCTTGAGGTACTGGTGGTAGTGTCCACAAGCCCACAAGGCATGTGGGACATGGTGACTGCACATAGCTTTAGACTATTAGGAATATATTTACAGCGTGCTGGTTTTAGTCACAAAAAGTGTTTCGGAATGCACATAGAAGAGAAGTATTGATGATTTGATGTCTCAAAAAAGGAAAATAATTCTTTGAAAGGTACAATATGTTCTTTTGTGGATTCAACATAATTGAATATGAATAATTTCTTTAGTTTGTCTTGTTTTTGCCATGTTTATTGGGCTATAGGCACACATGGATTGTTTTAAGCACGGGCATATTTCATAGTATTTGTTAAAAGCTGAATCAAGCACACTCATGAATATATAAGGTTCCTTTGTAAAATAATAATGTTAATTTCTGTGTACTGTAAACTATCTATGTTGCTGGCTATGGGGCGAATTGGTACTAGCCACTAGCCAGCGCATGTTATCTACCTTTTGCCAGAGTTTGGTTTGGTCCATTGATATTGAATAATCTAGTGGCATGTTTGTTGGCAGCTGGTAACAATCATCTCTTTTAGGATATATTTTTAATTCACTATGATGCACAGTTGCAGACAGGCAATAGTTTTGATGAAATTTGTTTGTTAATGGAATTTCTTTCATTTCTATTCGCTGAATGCTTCCAGCTTTTTTCCCATCACATTGTCACGTGTAAAAAAGGAAAGTAATATATTCTTCTTGCAGGTAGCTTGGGTTACTAAGTCAGGGAAATCTGACCTGGAAGCACCTATTGCAATCCGCCCCACAAGTGAGACTGTCATGTATCCATACTTCTCCAAATGGATAAGAAGCCACCGGGACTTACCCTTGAGGTGTAATCAATGGTGTAATGTTGTTAGATGGGAGTTTAGCAATCCTACTCCTTTCATAAGGTACCTCATTTGTTGGCTTGCCAATGTAGTTATGCAATTCTTCCTGCCTGCCTTATTACCTCATGTTCTGCAAGACACTACCATACTGTCTAACTAGCAAATTTGCATAGTTCATTGCTTGCATGTTAATGTGTTGGTGATAAGAATGCGCCCAAATGGTTGCCTTAGTTGTCAGCTCTCAATATTTTGGAAAATCAAGGAGCTCCCATATCTCATTTCTTCTCATAAGATAATGAAATAGCACTTCCTTACAAGCATTTGTTATTTATTCTAGACAATTTGGATAAGTGGTCCAATGGGAAGATTGGTAATAAAGGCATTGACTACTTATTTGAGCTATGGATACACAACACCCTGAGTAATTAAAATGTTCAATGTGCTATTTTTGTATAGTATCCACAACACCCTTTATTTGAGCTGATCCTCTTCCTTATAAGTTTGAGAACTGCCTTCATCTATTTTTCACTTCGTAGAGTCTTCAAAATTGAACTTAGACCATGATTTTTTTACAAAATCGTAACCATAGAAATGTACACATTAGAATATGAATCTAGCGGCTCTGCTTGTGTATTACTAAACTCACTACTATTGGATGCCTAATTGTTGGTCTACTAGTCTAGAGTTACAAGGTTTGAACTCTGAACTGTGTGCGTGGGATTTTTGACCGAGGGAATATATTTCATTCACCCTTTGTTTCTGTGCGTATGGCTGTATCCAGTACCCCCCCCCCCCCCCCCCCCTCTTTCCCGGGCGCGGGGCATGTTTTTTTCCCTGCTAAACATTCTGCAACTATTCTCCTCAGGAGCCGTGAATTTCTGTGGCAAGAGGGGCATACTGCTTTTGCGACTAAAGAAGAGGCAGATGAAGAGGTATATATAAGACATATTTCTGCACAGTTTTGATATGGTTCTGTTGTCGACTAGTATTATTGTGGTGGTTTTGGTGAGCCAAAGTATAACACGAACTATCGAGTTTTGGTTTTCCCAGAATTAAGTTGTGAATGTTTGAAGATCTTGAGAGTCTGAAGTGCAACTGACCTAGTGTAGTATGTTAGATTAGATTATAGGCTTTTGTTTATAGCAGTAATTTAGTTTTTATATTACATTCAATTGCAAACTAGTACCCTCGTTTCACATTTGGATAATTTAAAGTTTCATTTCATGTATTTGTCTAGGTAGTTCTGCGCAAAAAAACAATTTGAGCCTCTCTGATATATCAAAGGGAAAGGGACAGATCAATATTGTAATAATAATCTATTATGATTGCATAAACATTTTTGAATGGGGAATGATCAGTTATTTTAATCCATGGTGATGTTCTCAGGTTCTCCAAATATTGGAACTGTACAGAAGGATATATGAAGAATTTTTAGCAGTTCCAGTGTCCAAAGGGAGGAAAAGTGAGATGGAGAAATTTGCAGGTGGACTTTATACCACCAGTGTTGAGGTATTGATACATTCCTAAAATATTGTATCCTTTCCTTAACTATCCTGATGAAAAAGAAAATTAATTCCAGTATTTTATTGTAATATGCTTGTTGCTAAATATTGTTTTACCAGGCCTTCATTCCAAATACTGGTCGTGGCATACAAGGCGCAACCTCACATTGTCTTGGTCAAAACTTTGCCAAGATGTTTGATATTACTTTTGAGAATGAGAAGGGTGTTAGGGAAATGGTTTGGCAAAACTCTTGGGCGTACACAACCCGCTCGGTAATTCTCACTCCTTTGTTGAAAATACATAATTGATGTGGGGGTGGAATGATGCTTTTATTTACTTTTGTCCATATGTAGTCGATATCATTTGGGTTTTTTCTATGTAATTCTCACTCCTTTATTGAAAATACATAATTTTGAGTGGTCCCGGCCTGCGTGCCATTTGGTTCTGCCCTTGTATTGAACTTCCTGGAAGCGTTTGTCAGGATAGCATTCCTTTTTGGCCTTCCGGTTCGCTCTGTAGCGTTCCGTGAAGTGGGGGGTCAATCGTTGAGTATGATCCCTCTGTGATTTTGCTCAGCGATGTTCAGTTAGCTTTCTGCGATTTTCTTTTCCGCTCGTAATGGATTTTGTAATTTCGTTGCAATCGTAATGAAATTCGGCCTCAGCCTTTCTGGAAAAATATGTAGTCGATATCTAGTGAACAAAGTAGTTATGTAACATCATACATGTATTCATGTGGAGTCACTAGTGTTCATTTAGAGTTAAGCAGTTGCACTGGTGCCACAGGATGCAAAATTGAAGGTTCATTTGCACGGCATTGTAGCAATTTTAATGTAGGGGAAAAGCAATGTACAGATTTCACCTAAGTACACAATCTCAGCCTTTAAACCTGCAAACCAAATGTCAGGTCTTGTTTAGTTGCACCTGATTCTGGTGCCTCGTACACTTGCACCTGTAGGTCTGTTAGGTCCTTAGTACCACCTTTACTTGATCTAAACTGCTGTTTGTTGATATGATTGTCGACTGAAACTATGGAAAGTAGATATGTTCGAATTTGAACAGAAACAGGTCTGTAAATATGTTTAAAAAATATTCTTTGATAATATACTGAGCAAGTGTATACTTAAAATTTAGTTTGAACATGGTCAATATGTCATGTCATCAGTTTCCAAGATCAAATCATTGGAGTTAACTTCTGTTTGCACCCGGTTTTGAAAACAGTTCACTAAAAGTTTCATGGTCCTGGGCTCGGAGCCAGAGACCAGTGATTGCTGGTCTATCCTTGTTACATTGCATTTTTTTCATATTATTCTCTTGAAATCTCAATAGTCAAATAGAAACATGGAACCAGCACGTAGGCTCGTAGTCATATAATCATCAAATAGAGCCTGAAACAACAAATTGTTTGCTGAAATGGTATGCTCTGACCGAGACAATTATTCCAGGTAGTCACTGTCATTTTTGGTTCCTGGTAGTACCTGGCTTACTGCCTTCCATTTTGCGGAACCTTCAGTAGCTGACTTTACTTGGATCATGGATCTGCTGAAATCATGTACAGCCAGCTTCTCATTATAGCTTTACAGATCATTGCAAGTGTAAGGTTACACCACTTAACTTACACAGAACCTAGGTTTGGTGGAGTGGGCATGTTAGGAAGACTGCTGTTGATGGGGAATAGGGAGTATATTATAGAAGAGAGACCGTGTTCTCCCTTCTAAGCCTCTTCTCTTTCCTTCCCCAATCTCTCTCCCTCCTAGTGATGGCATGCAAGTTTTTTTTTAAAAAAAAGAAAAACAACACATGTTGCATTGAAATAATGATTTTTATTGCTCCTTGGATTTCCAGTTACATAGTGTTCTGCACAAATTATGTTTATGTTTGTAATATATAGAACCTACGCCCTTGCAGATTGGAGTGATGGTGATGACACATGGTGATGACAAAGGCTTAGTATTACCACCAAAGGTGGCACCAATCCAGGTAATTGTGATTCCAGTGCCTTATAAGGATGCTGACACAACTGCCATAAAAGGAGCCTGCGAATCAGCTGTTTACACACTCAATCAATCTGGGTTTCGAGCGGATCTGGACACCCGTGAAAATTACTCTCCAGGTTGGAAGTATTCTCACTGGGAAATGAAAGGTGTTCCATTGAGAATTGAGATTGGTCCAAAAGATCTGGCAAACAAACAGGTACTGACTACTGATTTCTCGCAGATCAACATTCATGTTTAAATTTGGTCACATTTTTTTTTGTTGGCTCTTGTTTTTTTATACAAGTTAATGTGCCACATGAATCACTCTTGTAATCATGCTTTTCTCTAGGACTATGTGCAGTCAGTTAACAATATGATATGTTTCATAGCCTTTTAAAGATAAGCAACCTTGTTAGTTGGCTGGTTACTCTTCCCTTTTTTATTTATCATCATTGTTTTTTGCTTGTATTACCAGTAGTTCTTTGATACTACTACTACTACTACGTTACTATCTCCTTAGCTTACATAGGTCGTATTAGGATTTGAGAGTCTTCAACACTAAAACCTGACCATAATTTTCTCTTAAAATGTGATAATATTGTTTGGTACAAAATCAGTATCATATTAAAAATATGTGAAATATGAACACATTGTTACAACTTTTATAGTCATTAAGCTCGCATATCATTTGACAAACAATTGTTTGCTCAAAACATACAAAGCTTGACCTTTTCAATTGATACTTCTTTTCCGGCTACTAATTGTCCAATCTGTGTGCCTCTGCAAAAAGGCTGCTGAATGGCAACAATGTTCTGATTCTTATATTTGCTGCAATGTCCAATTTTACTATGTTTTTGCGAACTTGAATTCCCATGAATATGTGAAAAAATTGGGTGTGAAATTATATCCTGTTCTTTTTAGGTGCGCATTGTCCGCCGGGACAACGGTACAAAGGTTGACATTCCTGTGACCAATTTGGTTGAAGAGGTTAAAGTACTACTGGATGGGATTCAAGAAAATCTGTTGAAAACAGCCCAAGAAAAGAGAGATGCCTGTGTTCAAGTCATCAGCACTTGGGATGAATTCACAACTGCTCTGAATAACAAAAGGTTGATCTTGGCTCCATGGTGTGATGAGGAGGTACTTGAAGTTGTCCATTTTTTTATTTATAAGATTTGCCTCCTGTCCTTAATTCATTCTTCGAAACCTTGGCAACAATTAACAAATAAGATTTATGAACACTTTTCGCACCATATACTCAACTGTAGGAGTGGGGGGTACATAAAAGACAATTGGTAAACTCTTTCTTAAAAGTTTGTGTCATTGTCATTGTCATCACCTTTGGCCCTTGGTTGCCACATGGGGGTACATAAAAGACAATTGGTAAACTCTTTCTTAAAAGTTTGTGTCATTGTCATTGTCATCACCTTTGGTCCTTGGTTGCCACAAAATTATAAGTATTTCGAAGAATGTTGCAGATGAGATACAATCGTGAGTCTATCAGTCAATAACTACCATGAACTATCCTTTCTTGATCCTCCTTTTACCTACTAGTTCTATTGTACTTCTGCTTCCCATGTCTGTAAATTTCTTTTCCCTGTACAGGAAGTTGAGAAAGATGTGAAAGCTCGGACAAAAGGCGAACTTGGAGCTGCGAAAACATTGTGTACTCCATTTGAGCAGCCAGAACTTCCAGAAGGTATGGCTCAGAGGGCTTGAATGCAAGTTACCTATGGTTTTCCCTTGTTATGATTGTTGCATTATTTTTTTTTTCAAATTTCGCCACGCTGACCTGTCTTGTACAACGTAAATTCAGGTACCCTGTGCTTTGCATCTGGAAAGCCAGCGAAGAAATGGTCGTTCTGGGGTCGTAGCTACTGATTGCCTGTGCTGGGAGTCTTTTCGGATCCAGTTCTAGTGAAGCATGTAGCCTCGGAATTTCATATACAAACCCGAAAATCCATTTACATTGTGTTTTACATCGACTTGCAGTTCTCATGTCATCGCTGCTGGCAAAAGCATTTTATTCCAGTGGACATTGCTATTCGAGTTTGGATGTTGCTAGGATGAGAAGAAATACATTCGTTTACTGGCGTGCAGTGTTGCTATAAGTACCCAAAAAAAAACGCTTCATAACTGATTTCAACATATAATTCAAACCCGAATTTAACTGTACCTCTTTATGACTGGGCAAAGTTAAATTTCTCGTGAAATTTGTGCCCGCATTTCACTGGGATCACATCATAGTCAACCTGATTCAAGTCAAGTTGCATACAAAAGTAACACATGGACCTAACTAGTGTACATGGGTCATGCTGACTTAATGCAAGTACTACAAAAGCATGCCATACATATGCAAACTCATGAAAACATATTCAAGTGTTTTCTTGTTCTAGTTCCCATAGCTGCGTTAGATGGGGAACTAGGAACCTGATTTTTCTTCTCGTTGCAATCCTTCTTGGATTTTTTTTTTTCTAAAATGGGCTTCCTCTTATACTGCAACTCAGTTGTGCTCTTTTTCAGTTATGTGCTACTCACTTTATCCAGAAGGGTATGTAATTGATAAAGGCAAATGATCTAAATAATTGTGTTCTGTTCCAGACCTTCTAACAAAAGGAAAATGAGTAAAAACAATTGGTTAACCTAGCAAAAACTCGACCAAAATTTCATCAACATGATCTTTAAAATTTGTGGTGTCTCGGTCAACAACTTGTTAATACCATATCATGGTCCTCATATAGTTAGGTTAAGCCCTGTTTTGTTGGGCTTTTGGCTTTGACTTTTGGCCTCAAAAGCCAAAAGTCCAACCAAAGGGGTGTTGTTGTAGGTGACTTTTGCAGAAGCTGGAGCTTTTCCATAGTACATTTTTGAAAGCTGTTTTGACCCTGCTTTTGACTTTTGACTTTTGACTTTTGACTTTCAGCTTTTCAAAATAGGTGAAATAAAAAACGTTTTCATAATTACTTAAAAAAATAAAACTAGAAGATATACTTTATACTTGTTTAACCAAACAGCTTTCAGCTTTTCCACAGCTCACAGTCTATAGCAGCTTTTTCACAGCTCATAGCCACAACAGCTTTTTCCCACAGCCACAACTCAACCAAACAGGGCCTAATTATTCTGATTTCTAGATTGAAACTAGTCTTGATGGGTGTTACAATCAAGGAGGAATATCAATCACTGTAACGTAACGGCTCTAATCCCATGGCCCACTGATCACCGTCAACCACTGACAGTCGATCCGTACAGCCAAGAGATTAGGACCGGTTCCGCTACTGGGCTACATCAGTGCCCGTTGTCCGCAGGATCATCTCACAATTCAGTTACAATCTCTTTAACATTTTGACAAACAATATCGGAGTAAATAGCGGAAGACTTAGATAACAATAGTTTTACAAACCAGGGTTCCACATAAAATTAAAGTGAAGTTATTACAGACCATAGTTCAAATAGATAGAGTCGGCAAGTAGCATATGACAACAACTTAAGGTAAAGATACATCACCCAGCCCGAGGGTGAATAATCACTCATCGGCCTCATCGGCCTCCTCCTGAACAACAGTCACACAGCAGGGTCCAAGGCATACTAAGGAATCTGCCATACCTGCAACATGGGTAATAAAACCCTGAGTACAAAGGTACTCAACAAGACTTACCCGACTAAAGAAAAAGGGAGAAGACTCAGGAATGCAGGCTTAGGGTAGTCAAGGTAAGGCTTAAGCAAGATCAAGTATTTTGCAGAAAAGCATTTTTTGTAAATCTTATTTTATTTTGAAAGGTTCCGAATTTCCTCAATTCTTCATCATTCATGATTCATTTTACATTTCAAAACATTCCTAGTTGAGAACCACTCTCCGTTGACAGTCAGTGGACCAAGTCTCCATAACCGAGGAGCAACGTTAATCCGGATAAATAATACTCAGCTGAGGATCCCTATTCACACTGCATATGTAGCACCCAAGCTTGCATATGCCAACCCGTCTACCACGATTCCTCCAAGATTGGGCCCGGTCCTACGCCACCCGGAAGTACAGTACACCACTCCAATCCGGGACTCTAACCCACGTGGGTACATGCTACTTCCGCCATCTCTCCACTCCCAGTGCGCGGTTGTCGGTCCAATAATGGATTTCTCGGAGCCAGAGCTTTCCGTAGTATGTGAATAGTTACAAGTCTTGACCAGCAGGCCCCCATACGGATGGTCCCTACATTTTCCAGCCAGCGACAAGCACCTCGGGACTCTAACCCAAGAGTACAGGTCCTGTCAGTTTTTTCAACCCTGTCCCGGTCGGTGTCAACTGTTGAGTCCCGGACTACAACATGACGGCACCGTACGCAAGGACAACCTCTCCTTCCCATTGACTAAGTACGGATCAGATACTTAGCCAATAGTGGGAGTAAAGCCAAATTCCCATAAAAGTTCCTTAAGTGATCACACTTTTGAAATTGGCATTTTTATTGCAAATCTATTTAATAGCATTGCTAAGCATTTTTCAAACACTTTTGAAAAGCAGGTATCGAGTGTTTCAGTGGTCAAGGTGGGTAGTGCATCAATTAGGATAGCACACAACTCCTATAAACCTAATGCAATAATTTAACTCAAAAGCATTTAAGAAAACATTTTATAAATTCAAGGAAAGGGTAAATGCACCGGGGCTTGCCTTGGATGGCAAAAAGGACGGACTCGGGGTTGGAGTAGGTGTCGGAGCTCGGGGTCGCCTCGGGGACAGATCCTTCGGTGGCTACCTCGACTTCAGGTCCTTCTTCGTCGGTCACTATACGTATGCAATGATGCATGCTCATGAGAATGATGATATGAACTTATGGTGCAAGACAATTCCACTGATTCTAGATTACTTTTAAGCAAGGCATGATTGAAATCTAGGTTGAGCATAAAAGGTAATCATTTCTTCCTTAAGCAATATTGATTAAACTAGCCCTTAAGATAATTATCCTAAGCATCAACCAAACATAGCATCACAAACACCATAGACCAAAGGGTAGGGGTCTATGAACATCAATCAATCCAAAGATCACATCATCAAATACTTATTACCAACCCTAATACATCTTTTCTATTTTCTTAATTTATTTAAAAGGTCATTTTATGAAGTTGCTCCAAAAATTACCAAATTAATCACATCAGTTCATTATGACTTAAACAGGTGGCAAAACAAATTTCATAATTTTTGGAGGTCATTAAGGTGCTCAATTAAATCTAGACATTAATAAGCAAAAGGCACTATTTAACAATTAAAATAAAAGCTCAAAACTCAACTTGTTCCAAAAGACTTCAAAATTTTACCAGAGACTAAACATGGCATAAGAAGCTCACAAAAAATTTGTCTCAAGATTTTTGGAGTTATAAACCACTCTCCAAAAATACCAAAACCTTCATTTTCCAATTAAAAGGGGAATTTTATATTTTCAAATTTTTGCACAAAACTCAAGTTTCATATTTTTATAAAATACTCCAGAGCATAAAGAGTCTACGACAAAAATTTCAGAATTTTTGGATGCACACAGAAAATCATACAAAAAAGAGAAAACTG
>VDCT01000435.1:0-37835 GCA_009763385.1 Coix lacryma-jobi var. lacryma-jobi | reverse complement strand
GAATGGATCGGTTAAAAGATCAACAAGAACGACCAAAAGTCGATCTAGGATTGGGTGTTCATACCCGTGATTGCGTCGCAGAACTGCCGGCGCTGGTCCTCCCACTCCAGCTGATCGATCCCGTACTGCTTCGAGGCGGCGGCCAGCTCCTCCCGGGACTCATCCCGCAGCGCCATGAAGTTCAAGGCGTCGTTGTGGTCGTAGAGGTCGTCATCGGAGATCCCGGTCCGGGTTCGCCTCCCAAGGATGGGAGTGGGAGAGGTCGTCGGAGGAGCTCGACGAACCCGATGGCGGAGCTCCTGGCCCTCCCGTTGCTGAGAAGGCCTGGCGTGCCCGCCGGCGGTGGAGATGACGGGAATCCTGCCGGCAAACAGTGACAGGGTGTAAGCGGGGTTTTCAAGAAAGTGCCACAAAGGGCGTAGGCGAGAAGTCCTACCCACGCTGACGGAGGCGCCGAGCACGACTCCCTTCGGCCTCCTCGGTCGCCGGGCGCTTGCCGCGACCATCGTGGCTCGCCATTGTACTTGGAGAGTTAGGGTTTCCTGGGGCGAGCGAGCAAGGAAGCCGAAGCGGCGAAAGTACTAGAGAAGCAAAGGCGAGATGGGGAAGGAGGCAAGCCTCCGGGGGCAATTTATAAAGGCGGAACAGTGATCGTGGCGGATGTCCCGGGTAACACGCCGAATATCAACCGGCGGACTGGGTTTTTCCCACTTCCCAAGATGGGCCTCTACAGTAACGGGCTGTGCGAACCGCCTGGATACGCTTGCGTGTTCGGCAGGAGCAGGGTCACCTGGCTTCGGCAAAAAATTACCGATTTAGATGTTCGGGCGAACACACTTGCCAGATTGCCGAACAGGTTTATAAGGCGGTTAATCACGATGTCATCGAAGCAATAACCGATTGAATGAAAGATACAGATATATCACAAGAAGGTGTTTAGGTCATTCTGACACGGGATTGCTGAAATTAAAAGTTTGTTACATAGTCATCTCAGTTGTTCAAGAATTGGGTTATAGCCGCCAGAGCATCGGCTTTGACCTGATTGGCATGCTCCAGTGCCTTTTGGTCCTCTTCTTCGGTGCCTTGTGCTTGTGAAAGCCTTGCATTAAGCTTGATGTCCTCATCGAGCGCCAGTGACAGTTTGGAGGATGCTGCCTCAATGATGTTCGGCAGACCAAACAGTTGAGAGGAGCATGACTGAATGTCAGAGTTGACTTGAGCTAGTTGAGCTTCCAGTTCAGACTTCCTTTCTTGCAATTCTTTTAGCTGAGTTTCCAGAGTTCCCTGAGAATTCTTGGCCTCTTGGAATTGGGCATACAGGTCATTAACCTCCTGGGTGCATTTGGATTTGGCAGACTGCAGGTCAGTGCTTCTAATTGCTCGTTTCACCCTGGCAAAGCTGTCATCTAGTGTAGACACAGCTTGCAGATGGAGCCTCAGATTTTCTGGAATATCTTCAACAATGGGCTCGAGGAAGTTTTTTGACCTCATCGGCGTCTCTGACAAGGACAAGATGTCTGATTTAGAAGTTTGTTATGTTGCTCAGGACATCTTGGACGAGTGCCGATGGTCTTTGGGCCACCGTTCTTTTGCTCAGGAACTCGCTAACATCAAATGCATATTTGGAAGCCGGGCTGGCAAAGGTCTGTGTTAACTCAGACAGGTTAGCCGACTGAGGTAAGATATGAAGGAGGAATAGAGTGAGAAATTAATTCTTACTTGACGAATCGGCCGATTGATGGAGTCTTGGTCTGGTTGAGAACCGGATGGGCCAGCAGGGTCTGGAGTTGAGCCGATAAAGGTCTCATCAACCGTGTTATCTGTGAAATTGCTGGTCAGTCAAGAGAGGCGAAAATCTGCCGGTTGAAGGGAAGGTTGAGGGACCTACCAATGTTGACATCATCCGGGTTCTGGGTGTTCATTTCCCTGGCGTCAGCATGCTCATCATCTTCCAAGGTAATAAAGATTGGGGGCACTGTTGTTTGGACATTTTCTTGTTCAGGGGAGGAGGCCTGTAGTGGCATACAAGCGAGTCAAGAGTAAGTTAATAATGATGGAGGAACCAAAACGTCTTTACCTTTGGGGAGGTGTGTTTTGCTTGGTCTTGGTTTGTCTGGAGCTGGAAGTGTCCTCAGTGGCCTTTCTCTTCTCTCCTTTAGCTGAGAGGGTGGTTAATGAAGCTGCTTGGGATTTCATAAACCGAGACAATGAAGGAGCACTGTGTCCCAGGACAGTGACTGGGCCTGCTGATGATATTGGATAGGCCTAATGTCAGTTTGGGTGTGAAGTCCTGTGGAAGTTTTGAAAGAGTTAGAAATCTCAAAGATCAAATACTAAAGTAGCAGATGATTTGTTATTATACCTCACTGTCTGAGCTGAAATCTGCTTGGATTTCCAGGCACATGGGATGAACTGGCTGTGAAGATGTGATCATGCCATTCTTGCCACCAGGACTCAAAAAGGGGATGAGCAGACTGGATCAAGTGAATGGTACTGGTTTGTAGTCTGGCAGATCTTGCCCCAGGCTGAATACTCGATGGGCCTGCATCCCGATTGTGATCCGCTTCTTTGGACTGAATTTGCTCCTGGGCTGATTATGGTGGAAAAGATGAGTTTTGGGGGGAGCTGTCCACAACCTAATTGTCTGGGCTGCTATATTAGGATGATAGAATTCATAAGTGTGCTTCACTTGTCTTCCCCTGTTGAATTGAGGCTGGTAGGGTGCAGGTTTTGATAATGAGGTTGAAAACTCCTGTGGCCATTTCATCTATGCAGCCATCATCAAAGCTGAATTTGATAGGGAAAGTGAGGTTGTCATTCTCTCTATAGGGTAACCAGAGCACCTGATTGAAGCCCTTGAAGAATAATTTGAAGAGATTGCCAATACTCTTGTTGATTGTTGGGGGAAAGGACCCTCGGTTGAAGCGCCGCCCGAACCGGTGCTCGAAGTTAGCCCTCGCGTAACGCCTTGTGTGCCTGCGAGGTCCCTCTCCTATTGGAGACCATTACCCTGACCCCCGGAGGCGGGGTCAACCCTCGCTCTTTTGTTGTGCTCCCGTGCAGGTCTAAGGCGACGGTCGCACTGCAGGAAACCTTCGCTGAACCACGACGCCACCTTCGCTTGAAGCGAAGGTCCGGGCAAGCGGCAAGTGTGCGTCGCCCCCAGAGGCGAGCGAAGCCGAAGGTCAGGCGAGCACGGCCGAAGGTTAAACCTTCGTTTTTCTTCTCTGGAGGCAAGCAGAACCGGAGGTCTGGCAGATGGCGGAGGTGCGCGGGCCCAAAGGCGAGCGCGGCCAAAGGTCAAGACCGCCGCACCACTCCCCGAGGGCGAACAAGGGTCGGGTGGCGGCGCGCTGGAGTGTGACCGATTAGGGTTTCCGCTTCAGCTGTGTATTTACGCTTTTGCCCTTCCTCCCTACGCGGAGGCGAGGAATCTTTGCTGTACCCTTTTGTAATTTGGCCCGCACCCCTTGGCATTCCCTATAAATACCAGGGGGATGAACAGTGCAGGGGACGACCTTTTTGGAATTTGAGCACTTTCCACTTCCGATTCACCTTCGCTATTGCATTCGGCGCTTGGCCGCCTTCGCTCCTTCCCCTGCACAAGTGCGGAGGTTGGGCAAGCGCGTTCCAACAGTTTGGCGCCGACCGTGGGGATCGAAGTCTGAAATGGCGGGAAACAGGAGAGCACTTTCGACGAGGGACCAGCGCGTCGCTAGAGAGGCGGCAGCGGTGGTCCCGCCTGCTGAGGAAATTGCACAGCCCTCGGGAGGAGAGAATGTCACCCCGGAACCCCAATCCCTGGGCCCCCAGGCCCGAGTGGCGACACAGCCGCACCCACACACTTCGGGAGAAGGAGAAGGAGAAGAAGAAGAGGTGGGCCTCGAGGCCCTTGAAAGGCTCGAGGCTGAGCTGCAAGAGAAGAAGAGGCGCCTGGAACAGCTTGAGAGGCATAACCGACTGCGCTCGATCAGACAGAGGGCAGACGAGGCCAGGGCGCAGCTTCGCCGCATGGAGGAATCCCTCGCCGCGGCAGAAGCCGAAGCCGAGGGCTGGGACAATGAGGAGATACCCCCGTTGCGAGAGGGGAATGAGGAGCCAAATCAAGACAACCTTCGTCACCATCCACCACCCCCACCACCACCAGCACACCCAGAGCCATATCTTGTGAGACACCCAAACCTCCGCCAACTCTACCCAGATGAGAGAGAGCAAAACCTTCGCATTCAGCGAAGGCATCAACAACACCAAATGCCATACGATCCAAAGTCACCACTCTCCCAAATACTCCAAACCCAGCCCTGGCCACCATGCTATAATCCACAAAACCTACCTCGCTATGATGGACTTTCCGACCCTCGCCAGTTCATCATGAGCTATGAAGCAGCGGTTGCCGCAGCAGGCGGTGACGAATCAACAATGGCCAAATCCTTTGTCATCATTCTGCGAGACATCGCACAAACTTGGTACAGCAACCTTCGCCCCGGAACTGTGGATTCCTGGGCCTCCCTCAGAGACAAGCTGTGTACAAACTTCAAGGGCATCACTCCAGCCCCGTTAAACCCCATCGAGCTATTCAATTGCAAGCAAGAGGAACGCGAGCCGCTCCAAGATTACTGGCGAAGGTTCATTCAAATCAGAGCAAGGACCCCTGGGATATCTGACGAGGCTGTCATCCTCGCTGCAGTCAGTGGTCTGCGCCCAGGACCATGCTCCTCCAAATTTGCTAGAAAACCGGCAAACTCAATCGAGGAGTTGCACGAAACAATGGAAAGATACTGTAGAGCTGATATGGACTTCAGAGCGAAGTCCGACGCTCGGAGGTCCCAGCAGAGGCCACAGCCGAGGCCTCAACCGAGAGAAAGCAACCTTCGTCAAGAGCAAAGCAACGTCGGTGCGATCAACAAAGCAACAAACTATGAACATCAAACACGGGACGCTCAGCACCCGAGCAGCCAAGCCCCGCAGGTTTTGCCACCTCCGCCGAACCAGCGCTACCAGCAGCGAGATCCTGCCAAAATGTATTGTCACTTCTGTGGAATGGGAAAGGGGCACACAACAAAGCAATGCGAATGCTTCGCCAAAGGAAAAGAATTCCAGGAATCCAGGAAACCTGCCATGTCAGACCCCCGAACCATAAACCACACAAGGAAACCAAGCTTCCACCCACCAAATCCAACATACCACTATACCCCCATAAACTACGGCCTACCTTCGCAACAACCCCCCTACACCCACCACCCACTCTACAACCAAACCCATTATCAGCCAACCACCACCCCGCAACGACAAAACCCACCTTACACAGTCACATACCCAGCTACCCCCCAAAACCAAATTCCAACAACCCACCAAGCCACCAGCGCTCTGCCACCACCACCGATGATCCCCGCGTTACCAGCACCACAACCTGTGAAAGCCGAAGCATCGAGCCAAACAACCATCAACAATCCAACATCGACCTTCGGTGTCATTCTGGCTATCACCGGAGGTTCAAACGAAGACCATGGTAACAAACGGCAGAGGAAGGAACATGCCAGACGCGTTCACCACGTGGCCGTCGAAGGACCACATAAATTCGGTCGTTGGTCTCACATCCCCATAACCTTCGATTCCAGTGACATGAAGCTAAGAGATTACCCTCACACAGATGCCATGGTGATCGAAACCAACATCGCTGGGTGGACCGTCACCAAAATACTGGTCGATACAGGAAGCTCCGCTGACATCTTGTTCGCTTCAACCTTCGACAGCATGAAGCTTGACAGAAATCTTCTGCAACCGGCCGACAACCCCCTATACGGTTTCGGTGGTCAACAAGTAAGAGCCGTCGGGAAAATTTCTCTGCCCGTGACCTTCGGCGACCAAATCAACTGCAGGACGGAACATATAACATTTGATGTCGTCGACATGTTCTACCCATACAATGCCATTTTCGGCCGAGGGGTCACAAACGCCTTCAATGCGGTCATCCATCCCGCCTACCTATGCATGAAACTTCCCGCTCCGAAGGGTGTGGTCGCGGTATTTGGGGACCAGGACATTGCAAGGACAGCTGAAGGGAACGTAGCCCCGGGGCAACGTAACGTACACAATTTGTCAAAACCTCAAACCCCCGGTATCAGCGTCGAGGGCGAGGTCCGCAATGACAGAGTGAAGGCAGTGCCAAAGGACGAAACCAAACAAGTCCATCTCTTCGAGGGTAATGCCGAAAGACAGGTAACCATCTCAGCCAACCTAGACCCTCAATCAGAAGGCAACCTCGTCACCTTCCTCAGAGAAAATTCCGACACCTTCGCTTGGTCGGCAGAAGACCTAAAAGGAGTCAACAGATCAATGATCGAGCATAGCCTGAACATCAAAACAGGTTATCGCCCAATCAAACAAAAGCTTCGCAAAATGTCAGAAGAAAGAAAGGAGGCAGCGAAGGCTGAGGTAAAAAGGCTTCTGGACGCAGGCGTCATCCGCCCAGTCAAATACCCAACTTGGCTCTCAAATGTGGTCCTAGTCCAAAAGAAGAATAAAAAATGGCGAATGTGCGTCGATTTCACTTGCTTGAACAAAGCCTGCCCGAAGGATGATTTCCCCTCCCAAACATAAGCACCCTGGTCGACAGAGCGGCAGGTTGCCAAATGCTATCCCTCCTTGATTGCTTCTCAGGCTATCACCAAATCTGGATGAATGAAGAAGACGAAGAAAAAACAAGCTTTATCACACCCTCGGGCACCTTTTGTTTCCGAAGGATGGCAGAAGGTTTGAAAAATGCAGGATCAACCTTCGCTCGCATGACCTCCGAAGTGTTCAAGGATGAGCATGCTGTCTCCGCCTATGTCGACGACCTAGTCGTTCAAAGTGAACTAAAAGAGAGCCACATACCAGACTTATCGAGGGTATTCAGCAACCTCCGGTCCGCCGGACTGAAACTAAACCCAGAAAAATGCGTTTTCGGGGTAAGCGAAGGTAAATTGCTAGGTTGCATCGTCTCAGCCAGAGGAATCGAAGCCAACCCTGAGAAGATTGATGCCATCATGAACATGGAACCCCCAACGACCAAGAAAGCAGCTCAGCGTCTGACCGGCCGTTTGGCAGCACTTAGCAGATTCATCTCAAGATCCGCAGAGCGAGGGTTACCATTTTTCGAAACACTCAGAAGCAACGCTCCCTTCAACTGGGGTCCCCAGCAGCAAAAAGCCTTCGAGGAGTTGAAAAAGTATCTGACCAGCTTGACTGCCCTAACCAGCCCAAGCAAGGGAGACTTGTTGTTACTTTACGTCGCAGCTTCGCCACACGCTGCAAGCGCAGTCCTCATCAAGGAGCTCCACGAAAATAACAAAACCAGACAAGCCCCAATCTATTACGTTTCAGAAACCCTCGAAGGCCCAAAGAGAAATTATTCGGAGCTTGAGAAAATAGCATACGCCGTCGTCATGGCATCAAGAAAGCTCAAGCACTATTTCCAGGCTCACGAGATACATGTACCTTCGACGTACCCTCTCGAGAACATTTTCAAAAACAACGAAGCCGTTGGAAGAATAGCAAAATGGGCAGTCGAGCTCAATAGTTATGCTGTAACCTTCGTTGGCAGAACAGCGATCAAATCACAGGTGCTGGCTGATTTCATAGCAGAATGGACACCCGACCCTCGCCCCGGTGAGCTGCAGCAGGACCAGTTTTGGATCGTTTACGTCGACGGGGCCTGGGGTGCAACTGGAGCCGGTGCCTCGGCCATTCTAATCTCGCCTTCCGGGTCGAAGCTGAGATATGCACGAAGGCTAGACTTCAAGTGCACAAACAACTCCGCTGAATATGAGGCAGTGATTCTGGCACTTTCAAGATTGCGATCATTATCAGTCCGAAGGGCACTCATCAACACAGACTCTCAAGTCATTGCGGGGCACATTGAAAAGAATTACAAAGCAAAAGATCCAGAGCTTCAAAAGTATTTCCAATATGTACGAAGGTTAGAATCTTTCTTCCTCGGCATAACCGTAAAAGCAATATCGAGGGCCAAAAACAGCGAAGCAGATTGCTTAGCCAAAGCAGCCGCGCAGCAGCTACAGCTCCCTCCCGACGTGTTCTACGAGGTATCCATTCGGTCAGCCTTCGAAGCTTCCGAAATCAGCATCAAGCTGATCAATACAATCCAGTGCGAGGATTGGAGAGCACCTATCATGGCCTACATCAAAGGACTCCATGAACCCAGCTCAAAAGAAGAAGAGAACAGACTAAAGCAAAGAGTGCGAGGGTACAAGATAGTGGATAACACCTTGTTCAAAGCCTCGGTAACATCACCTTGGCTCAAGTGCGTGTCACAGTCCGAAGGTAACGACATTCTCAAACTCATCCACGAAGGTATATGCGGTTCACACAACGGCCCGAGGGCACTAGTAGGAAAGGCTTTCCGGCAAGGTTTCTACTGGCCAACTGCGCTGCGAGATGCCGAAACCATCGTCAAGAAGTGCGAAGGTTGTCAACTGACAGCAAAAAACCAAAACACCCCAGGGGCTCCCACAACCCTCATATGCCCAACCTGGCCTCTACAAAGGTGGGCAATGGATCTCGTGGGCCCACTACCGACGGCTCCGGGGAACCTTCGCTATGCGGTGGTAGCCGTGGAATATTTCACCAAATGGACCGAAACAAGACCGCTGTCCTCCATAACCTCCCTCGCAGTAAAAAGGTTTTTCTGGCAGCAGATAGTTTGTCGCTTCGGAGTCCCCCAACATCTAACCGTCGACAACGGCACCCAGTTTGACAGCGAGGTTTTCAAAGAGTTCTGTGCACAAATCGGAACAATTCTATGCTTCGCCTCAGTCCGACACCCGCAGTCCAACGGCCTAGTCGAAAGAGCCAACGCAACAATCTTCCAATCCATATCCAAAAAATTGCAAGGCAGACCCAAAGGCAAATGGGCAGATGAGCTAACTGCTGTCACCTGGTCTCACAATACCTCCGAATGCAGAGCAACCAAGTTCACACCCTTCAAACTTTTGTTTGGCGAAGAAGCCGTGTTACCAGAGGAGCTAAAATACGTTTCACCAAGAACAACCCTCGCAAGTGATGAGCCAGCCATGCTAACTGACAAGGACTTGCTAGAAGAAACAAGATGCAGCGCAGTTCACAACCTTCGCAAGTATCAGGAAGAGACCAAGAAGTGGAGAGATAAAAAGGTCAGAATCAAGAACCTGCAGAAGGGTGACCTCGTCCTCATCCGTAAACAAAACGCCAGCATGGCCGGAAAGTTCCAGCCTAGGTGGACAGGCCCGTTCCTGATCGCAGAATGCAATCGCCCAGGCTCCTTCCACCTCTCCGACAGCGAAGGTAACATCCTACCACACACCTGGAACATCGACGACCTTCGCAAATTCTATCCATAGCGGAGCCTCAGCGAGCCCTCGCGTTATGTAATCTTTATCACTTTCTATGTTATCTACCATCATGTACTTAACAAAAACAGGAGCTGCACTCTTTTTCCTTACGAAGGGGCGTAAGGTTTTTTAATGAGGCAGTATCCAAAGCATTAATACAGGCTAGAACCCCCAAAAAAGCAAAATCTCCAACCTTCTACTCCCAAGCATCGAAAAAGCGGATCTTTTTCAAAGAGCGCTACATTCGATGGAAATCTGCAAAGATTGCTTTGAAAAACATTCCTTTTCTTTTCAAAGCAAACTTCACCTCCGCCTAAGATAAGGGGAGGAAAGTCGAGCACCCTGGCACAAACGACAGGGGCTCGCAAAAGCAAACTCACCTCCGCCTAAGATAAGGGGAGGAAAGTCGAGCACCCTGGCACAAACGACAGGGGCTCGCAAAAGCAAACTCACCTCCACCTAAGATAAGGGGAGGAAAGTCGAGCACCCTGGCACAAACGACAGGGGCTCGCAAAAGCAGACTCACCTCCGCCTAAGATAAGGGGAGGAAAGTCGAGCACCCTGGCACAAACGACAGGGGCTCGCAAAAGCAGACTCACCTCCGCCTAAGATAAGGGGAGGAAAGTCGAGCACCCTGGCACAAGTGACAGGGGCTCGCAAAAAAGCAAACTCACCTCCAAGCCAGGCCTCGGCGCGGGCCCACTTTCCCCGTCTCGCCCGAGCCCTCCAAGCCAGGTCTCAGCGCGGACCCCACTTTCCCCGTCTCGCCCGAGCCCTCAAAGCCAGGTCTCGGCACGGGCCCACTTTCCCCGTCTCGCCCGAACCCTCCAAGTCAGGCCTCGGCGCGGGCCCACTTTCTCCGTCTCGCCCGAGCCATCAAAGCCAGGTCTCGGCGCGGGCCCCACTTTCTCCGTCTCGCCCGAGCCCTCCAAGCCAGGCCTCGTCGCTGTTTTTTCAAAACAAGCTTACACGAGCAAGTGCGCGAGCCTCGCTTAAAGAAAAAGGGGGCGTCGCTGTTTTTTCAAAACAAGCTTACACGAGCAAGTGCGCGAGCCTCGCTTAAAGAAAAAGGGGGCGTCGCTGTTTTTTCAAAACAAGCTTACACGAGCAAGTGCGCGAGCCTCGCTTAAAGAAAAAGGGGGCGTCGCTGTTTTTTCAAAACAAGCTTACACGAGCAAGTGCGCGAGCCTCGCTTAAAGAAAAAGGGGGCGTCGCTGTTTTTTCAAAACAAGCTTACACGAGCAAGTGCGCGAGCCTCACTTAAAGAAAAAGGGGGCGTCGCTGTTTTTTCAAAACAAGCTTACACGAGCAAGTGCGCGAGCCTCGCTTAAAGAAAAAGGGGGCGTCGCTGTTTTTTCAAAACAAGCTTACACGAGCAAGTGCGCGAGCCTCGCTTAAAGAAAAAGGGGGCGTCGCTGTTTTTTCAAAACAAGCTTACACGAGCAAGTGCGCGAGCCTCGCTTAAAGAAAAAGGGGGCGTCGCTGTTTTTTCAAAACAAGCTTACACGAGCAAGTGCGCGAGCCTCGCTTAAAGAAAAAGGGGGCGTCGCTGTTTTTTCAAAACAAGCTTACACGAGCAAGTGCGCGAGCCTCGCTAAAAGAAAAAGGGGGCGTCGCTGTTTTTTCAAAACAAGCTTACACAAGCAAGTGCGCGAGCCTCGCTTAAAGAAAAAGGGGGCGTCGCCGTTAAAACAACATAAGAAACGCCAAAATAGCACAGCAAATATGCCACACAACCCATACGCTTTTCCCATACCGATTACAAAACAATGTTACAACAACGAACATATCCCAAAATAAAAAATCTTTACAAGGGACCACCGCTCCCCTCAATTAACTCCAAATCATCCAAACCTTCGGCCTCCATCTCAAAACCCCCTCCACTGGAACCAGGGGTCCCCACAACAAAGGAGCTACAGGGACAATTGGCAGCTCCCCGGGCAAAACCCTCGCCCTATACATATACCTATGCCTCGTCTCAGCTTCCGAAGGTTCCTCCTTCGGGATCACAAGCGCCCCATCCGAACCAACTTCAAGCTCCCTTCGGCCGAACAAATATTCCAAAGCTGTGTTCTCGTCAATATCATCATCACCGCCAACTTGCGAAGTCGAAGAAGACCCAAACAAATAACGATCGGCTTGGCGGTCTGTATAGTCTGTCTCGCGCCAATATCGACTCGACCTACTATTCTTTAAATCATATCTCCGCACCTTCGACCACCAAAAACGCTCAAAGGAAAGCGAAGGATATTTAAATCTAGCGCGAGCCCATGATTCGCCAGTTATAAAAACGTCTTGGTAGTTCAACATCAGCGGGGTCACGTCGAATACGTCTAGCACGGTACCGTCAGGAAACTGCATGTTGCACAAAAATACGAGATGTCTCAGCCTCGCCAAGTCTTTACAAACAACCATAGTATCTACAAAAAGGCCTCCCTCGCCCCAACAAATCCAGGCATCACACCTGCCCAGCTTCCCCTCGATTGGCGTCAACACCCTCGCCAGCGGCGGCAGTCGAGGTCCCAGCTGACGCCTCCTCCGCCGTGGACTCCTTCGCAGCAGCCTCGACGTTCGCCGCAGCCTCCTCTTCCATCGCCGTCGCCCGCGCAGCATCTCCTTCCACGATCGGCCCGCTCCCGGTCAACGCCTCGATCTCGGCGAGCGTAACCCCCGCACAGCTTGGCTCAGGGGCGGCTTCGGGGTCACCCCTCGCTGCATCTCCCGCAGGCGGCGAGGGCATTGCATCTCGCCGAGCCTACAAGCAAAGCAAAAGACAAACCTCGCCAAAATCAACAAACAACCCCTCCAAAACAAAATCAACACACACCAAAAACTTAAACAAAGGTGCGAACCTGGCGCGTAGCCTCGGCAGCTTCTTCGAAGGCGAGAGCCCGGCCACCTCCGGAGATCCAAAACTTGCGAAGCAAACGCATCGCACAGTTCCGGACTTCTGCGTCGTCAACCTTCATCTGGCGAACCTCTTCAACCGTCGGAAAGACATGGCTCGGCCTTTTGACCTTGCGAAGATGATCACAATCCGCCAGTCGAAGCGTGCTCGCCATTGCCAAGGCCCCGGCGTAGCCACCAAAATCGGCTGCGTTGGAAACTAGCGAGCTAAACACATCAAGCTCGTTGCCCAGCCAGCCCTCGAAGGCCTCTGCATCAACCGCAGGCAATGGCTCTCCGGCTGAACCCCCAGCCTCGGTCAGACAACAATCAAGTTTACGCTTGACGTTCTCCATGCTCGTCCGCCAAGAGTTCTTCAAATCAACTAGCCGACCCTCGGCCTCGGCTAAAGCCTTGTCCTTCTCTTTTCCCGCGGCAATCAGATCAGCATTACGCTTCGCCAGCTCCACCGCCTCCTCTCGAGCCTTCGCGGCCTTCTCCGAAGCAATCCTCATTTCATTTTCTCTGTTCTCTAGACTCCGCGCCAGTTTGTTGTTCTCTTTCTCAAGTTCAGTCATATGGTTCCTCATAAACTCCATGTCGGAGCTAACCTTCCGCCTCGCTGAGCGGTTCAAGAGCATCAGCTCCGCCAACTTGACGTCAACATCATCAAAGGTGTCGCCAACCGCTTGATCTGCAAGAAGGACCTCCGCCTCCGGCACACAAATACGGCCAAAGATCCGGCCCAGAAAACGCCTTTCCTCCGGGCTGCACTGCAAGTGGCAATCCCGAAGGTCCGGACTGGTGAACAGTGCAGTCGCCGGATCAGAAATCCCAAGCTTCTTGGCGTATTCCGGAAGGCTCGACCGGCTAGCCTCGCCAAACGGCCTTTTTCCCCGGGACCGCGCAGAGTCAAGTTCCCCATCGAACTCAAACCCCTCCACCCAAAGGTGCGAGCCCGCGAAGCTGGAAACCGCACCTCGTCGAGGGCTGCCTGGCTCAATATCTCGTGCAAGCTCATCTGCGCCCTGGGTAACCACCGCACCAACAACAGGCGAGGCTCCGCCTCCAATCGACACCTCCTCATCCGTGTCATGCCCTTCAGTAGAACCCTCGCTACCTTCATCAGACGAACCCTCGCCCGTCTCCCCCTCCTTTGCGTCCTTCTCCTCCACCTCATCATCATCAGATTCATCCTCGTCGCCCGAAGTTTGGACCAAAGCACCGATCCCTCCAACGCGAGGCACGCGTCCCCCGACCGAACTGGCAACCCGGCCGCTCCGAGCAGCGGCCAAAGAAGTGCCCGCAGCAACAGAGCCAGCAGCGACCTTCGTCGCAAGCACCTTCGCTCGTCCGCCAGCTCCTCCACGGCCTCGACCACGGCCTCTCTTCGGCCGAGACACGATCTTCGTTCCTCCCGAAGCCTTCCGCTTCCTCTTCTTCGGCGCGTCGTCGCTCGAAGGAGCGGGCCAGTCGGCGTACCGAATACCAAGAATGTCAAACATTCTGTTCACACGACCTTCGCCACCCACCAAGCTATGGATAGCCTTCACTTCCAGTGGGGAAAGCTTCCCCACGAGCTCCTCCGTCCACTGCTGAACTCGTTTAAAAACAGCTTCGTTCCCATCCTCGCGCCTCGGAAATTTCTTCAGAGTTCTTTCCCAGACCTTCTCTAGATCCAAACTAGGCTTCTTCAAGCCCCTACCTTCGTACCTCGGGTCATTCTCTACAACGAACCAAGTCTGCCTCCGGCCAAGAGGCCAAATCTTGGCACAGCAATATTCCTCCACCAAATCACGCGCGCACTGAGAACGCGCAACGACCCTCAGGCAATCAACAGCAGCATGGGCCTCGATGCTCATCTTAGCTTCGGCGCCCACATCTCCAAGCACCGGAAGCTCGCCGCAAAGCTCGGAGCTGTCACTGAGTTTGTAATAGAACCAGAACTCCTGCCACCCGCTGCTCCACTTGTTTTTCTGCGCTTGCACCGGCAGCTCCGCGCCGGCGCGATGGCAAAAAGTGTAGACCGCAAATTGTCCAAGGCTGGTCTTGCCCTCGCTGTCCGTAATCTTGCGAGGCTGCATGTGAACGCGATGAGTGCGAACGAAACCCTCGACATGAGGGACAACCCCCTGAGACCTGCAGGCCCAAACGTAGACCGACATCTTTGTGAAGCAGGAAGGCGTAAGCTGATGAAACCGCAGGTTGAACCTCCGCAGGACCGAACTCACGAAGGAGTCAGCTGGGAAGCGAAGGCCAGCCGAAAAGAACTCCTCAAACACCACAACCTCATCTGCACCCGGCCTCGGCACGGTCTCCCCACTGCTGGCCCTCGCCTTGCCTTCCTCAACCCAGCCCCACCGCACGTAAGATGCAATCTCACTTGCACAAACCCGGCTCAGACCAAACTCGAAGGTAGTCCCCTCATCCGCGGCCGTGGGAGAAACAGCGCGAGCAGTTTGCTTCAACCTAGCCATCTCTTCAACTGCTAACACTACCGAACAACGAACACCTGTCTCAACCCTCGCAGACAAGCTCAAACAAACCTTCGCTACAAGCAAATCGCAACAGCAGGATGGCTACAGCAGCAGAGAGCACAACCAAAACTCCCCACCTACTCAAGCTTTTTATAGGCCGGGAGACGAGCCCCTCACCCGACGAAGTCGGCACAACAACCAAAGAACGCAGCGCAAAAAACGAAACAGGCTACAACAGTACAAAACAACACCACAACGGCCCAGCCCAAAGCAGTCGCGGGCGTCGCTGCCGAGGGCCCCGTTTTTGTCCCCATTAAAAGGCGCTGCTTGGGCCTAAACACGTTCTTTTAGATCCAAGACAACGAGGGGCTACTGTTGGGGGAAAGGACCCTCGGTTGAAGCGCCGCCCGAACCGGTGCTCGAAGTTAGCCCTCGCGTAACGCCTTGTGTGCCTGCGAGGTCCCTCTCCTATTGGAGACCATTACCCTGACCCCCGGAGGCGGGGTCAACCCTCGCTCTTTTGTTGTGCTCCCGTGCAGGTCTAAGGCGACGGTCGCACTGCAGGAAACCTTCGCTGAACCACGACGCCACCTTCGCTTGAAGCGAAGGTCCGGGCAAGCGGCAAGTGTGCGTCGCCCCCAGAGGCGAGCGAAGCCGAAGGTCAGGCGAGCACGGCCGAAGGTTAAACCTTCGTTTTTCTTCTCCGGAGGCAAGCAGAACCGGAGGTCTGGCAGATGGCGGAGGTGCGCGGGCCCAAAGGCGAGCGCGGCCAAAGGTCAAGACCGCCGCACCACTCCCCGAGGGCGAACAAGGGTCGGGTGGCGGCGCGCTGGAGTGTGACCGATTAGGGTTTCCGCTTCAGCTGTGTATTTACGCTTTTGCCCTTCCTCCCTGCGCGGAGGCGAGGAATCTTTGCTGTACCCTTTTGTAATTTGGCCCGCACCCCTTGGCATTCCCTATAAATACCAGGGGGATGAACAGTGCAGGGGACGACCTTTTTGGAATTTGAGCACTTTCCACTTCCGATTCACCTTCGCTATTGCATTCGGCGCTTGGCCGCCTTCGCTCCTTCCCCTGCACAAGTGCGGAGGTTGGGCAAGCGCGTTCCAACATTGATGGTTATAGCAGTGGCTGCTTCCCCATAAGTTTGGCAAGCTTTCTCTGTGGCTTCTTCACCCTCAGCAAAGTTGCTGGAGGGAAAGCTGAGGTTGTCCAATGGCACAACAATGATTTGATGCATGTATAGCTGGAACCACATCTGAACAAACCACCAGGGACCATTGACACAATCAATTGGTGGCAGTCTATCTGTGCTTTCATGGGTGGCATGATACATTTGAGTGGAGATTTGATGCATCATGTGGTATATAGATCCCAGGAGGAGTTTGCCTAGAGGGATTTGTTTTCCTTTGGATAATTTGTCAGCCAGTGCAATGTAATTGAGGGTTGGCTCGTTGGATCTCCCACAGAAGATGAATCTGCACAACCACATGTTCAGAAAAGCCCTGTGCTCTGTCTCTGCTATTGGGCCTGATACTTTGTTGTGGATTTCCACATACTTCATCCACCCCACGCTGACATCAATGGACCTCTGGGTGATTTTCTCTAATAGCTCATCAGCATTCATGGTCGAAGTGATGTTCAGACCACTCATCATGAAGACATCAGCTAAAGTGATTGTCATTATGCCATGGCCGAACCCAAAAGCATTAAGAGCGTCTGACCAAAAATGAGAAGCCGCTATGAGCAATGGTTCATTTTTAGGCATGTCGGCCAGAGACAGCTCCAGAGCATGATGAATGTCTTGGGTTTCCCAGTGAGGACCGGATTTCGCCTGGATTCTTCTATACCAGTTCCTCCAACCGGTGACAGCAGGCAGGGGCCAGTTCTTGAAGGTGTACCGCCACCTGTTCGATGAAATGACTCCGTACTTGAAGGGGATTCTGTTGGTTTCCATACCGATGATGTTGGTTAGATTGGAGTTCCCCATTGGACCCAAGAAATAAGAATCGGGATCCGCATCGCATGGAATCAGGATTTCGTCCCTTAGGGCCTAGAAGAAGAATGTGTGCGGGGGAAGCTAAATGAGCCGAATACCAATGTAAATTGACCGAATGCGTTAAGAGGAAAAGTGAAGTTCACCTCTGGAATCTCGTCATGGGTCGCCATTGCAGAGCTCGGATGGAAGTTGAAGCTGTTGGTAATTTGGGGAAGACGCGGAGCTGATCTAGAATGCGCGGTGGACTTGCGAACAATTTCAGAACAAATACCTTTGTTCGGAAATTGAGGGGGCATGTGTTAACACAGAATTTTTGCACTATGACAAGTGGGCCAGCACTGCGCAGGTTCGGGAGAAATCACCACCTGAGGGATTCGGTAGACAGCAAGCATGGTCGGCTAATCCAATCGATTCGGCAAGGCTGTGGAGGCGACTGGTCAAACGAGGAGTGGATTCGGCAATATGGCGCTGCGGTCGGCTGCCTCAGGCTAAGTCGGTTTGCGACAAATACGGCATGTCAGAAGATTTGGCAACAGGAGATCTCGTCATTGTTAGCACGTGCCGATTATTAGGGGAGGCTTGGAGCAGAAGGCATCATATTTTAGATAGTTTCCTGATTTTATCGTTGTAATCGTATCCTTCTAGGACTCGTAGAGCACCAGGGTATAAATATAAACCCCGGAACCACTGTAAAGAAGTTCACAATCAATACAACCAAACCGGCCCCGTGCCATCTTCGAGTCCAAGTCGTGTCGTCGTGTTCTTCGAGAGGGGCCATCGATCCGTCGACCTCCGTAAGTCCCGACAACCTTGTTATTATGTCTAGTATCGTGCGGCGGATTTAGGCATGATGCAAGTAGTCTCGTTCGTTGGTAATGGTCGTGCGGCGGATCATTACTCGATGATCGGGAAGTCTTAGTTTATGATAAGATTATGAGTAAGTACCGTGCGGCAGGCACTTACTTGGTAACCTTAGCATAAACAAGATAGTTATCGGCTCTATTAGGTTTGGCAAGATCTAATAGATTCACTAAGTTACCTTGTGTTATACGCATTATAATGTTTATTTCGTTGTAACACTTTATTGCCCAATCTAGATCTTGCTCGGTTCGGCTTCATCTTGTATAAGATCTATCCTGTCCTTTTATGATTATTTTTGTAAGGCTTTTATATGATAGATCTACTGTTTGTAATAGCCGATTCGATCATATCTAGATTGTCATGTGGTGAGGGTTCATGCACGTTAAGTATGCTTGATCTATGATATAGCTAGGTGTCGTGCGGCAGGTGCAGACTTTAGATTAGTTTAATCATGCTTAGTTTGTACGTTCAATCCCCATGGACCACAACTCGGTTGTACAATCGAGATTGGTTAAGCTTTAACTTATATTTAATACATTATGCAAGTACGATTCTCATGCAAACGTGTTCGGCAACCTGTTATTCACGTAACTCTGTTCATATTGCCGAACAATCTTTAAACCTGTTGGCAGATAGCTTTCATAGCTATATGTCGTCGTAAGTGGCTTCAGGGCCGTATATTTTGGAACTGTCTGGTCATACCCGGCACGTTCCAGCTTTGTATTTAACAGTTTCTTTCCCTTGTTAGTTGCAGGGCAAACTGACTGGCACGCACCGGACTTCTGAGCACCCGGGCCACGTTTGAAGCCAGCTCCTTCGGCTTGCTGTGTGTTGGCACAGTGCGCCACTTTTTGTGCCAACAGCTAGGGTGTGTAGTTCAAAGCACCTTTTCATGTTAGAATTTGTCTTTTTCTTGGAGGATGGAGTTTAAGTCCAAATGGGTTGAAATTTGGACAGGGAACTAGATTAGGTGTTGTTAACTTCCAGTAATTTTTGTAGATTTTTCTAAAGCTGTATAGGTTGGGTTGCTGTTGTAGGCTAGGTTAAATAGGTTTATTTCAGAAAGTAATTAGGGAAGATAGTTAGTTGGTTAGTTGCTTAAGGTCTGTAGTAGTCACTCGTTGATGATGACTACCTTGTTGAAGAGAACGCAGTAGATGACATGTGCTTATCTCCTGAGTTATCTCGGTAGATGACATGTGCTTATCTCCTGATCTGTCTTGTCCCATGTTGCATTACCGGTGCATCTCATGTGCATTCGTGTTATTTATTCATGTTATGCATCATACAGGATCGGTAGCGGAGGTTCAGGATCTGCCACCAGAGGAGCCGTGTCAGGAGGAGACATCGGACGAGAGGACCCCGGAAGGAGACGTCGAGGACCTGCCGGAGTGCCGCGATCATCGACCCTCCGACTTTGAGCGAGGCAAGCCCCAGAGCATTTCACTCCTACGGTTTGCAAATGCATTTACGAAATTAACCTGATATGTTTGTTGCATTAGGTTATAGGAATTGATTGTTACCGTTGATGCATTACCACTATCCTTGTCCACCTGCAATTATATCTTGTCATCCCTGTTAAGTCTAGGCTCGTTCTGCTTAGCCTGCTTAGACCGGTAAAAGTCGGGTGATTTCCTGTCCCCCGCATATAGGTGGATACTAATCATGATTAGCCTCATGCTATCGTGGAATAAAACCATGTGATAATTAATTTAAGACCGGGCGGGATGCAGGAGCAGCAGGACATGGGTTCTGTGTGCTAGTAGTCTCCCGTCTGTGTCGATTAGGATCCGACGAAGGCACACCTCAGTCATTTTGAACGCGTCAATCACTTAACGGAGCAGGTGCGGGTACCTCCCGTGAAGCCGAGTAAGGTTTTTCGAGCCGGTGATGGAGATGTTGACGCCTAACACCCAGGGCCTTATATGTACCGTGGGCAACTATTCTGAGCAACCTGGCATGGTCCGAGGGCAGGCAGGGCCTGATCGACCTGGCATTACCGTGGGCAGTTAATAGCTTGAGCGACCTGGCATTGAGATAACCCCCGGTGTAGAAGGGCCCATGACCGTCCCGCGTGTTGTGTTCTCGAACCTCCTGAATTGGTTGCCAACGGCCGCCTGGCAAGGTGTGATCGGGCGAGTGTGCGACATTTCATCCCCAGCTGGGTAGGAATCAATTATAATCGCCATCGCTCCTGGTTAGTGATTAACTTGACTGGGCATGTGTTACCGTAGTAACTTATGGAACTAAAGATGATTATGAGGTTGAATCTAAAAGGCTATTGATGAAATAGTCACTCTTGCTTGATTAATTAGCCAAGTGATTGTTCTAGATCAGGTGCAAATCTAGTTAATCAGGGTGATTATATAAAATTGACTGCTAATACTCTAATGATGATTTTAATAATAAAAATGCTTTTATGCAAAAAGGTAAGTATGGCCAACCCCAAATGCAGCCGTGCATACTCCTTGATGTCGATTATTTCTGGTTTATGACGGGTAAGTCTAGCTGAGTACCTTCTCGTACTCAGGGTTGTATCCCTTGTTGTTCTAGATGGGCAATGCTTCTTCGGCTATTGCGAGAACTGTCTATACCCCGTCGAGGGTGGTGACTAGACCATGGGCATGGTCAACTCTTATCCTTCCCTGATGCTTTTGTGGACTGATCAGGCATTGGCACCGTATTGTGAACTGAGAACTTATGTTAAAACTGAGTTGCTTCCGCTTTTGAAATTCAAACTATGGTTTGTAATAACTGTTGAACTCCGATGTATTTGAATTATGAAGGACCGAAAAGCGACCAGAGGGGGGGTGAATGGGAGCTTAAAATTTCTTTTCAGAAACTTTTGGCCACTGTCCCAGAAGTCACCGGAAAGGCAAGCCTAGAGCTCGAATAATATCCATGACCCTAAATGTAGGGTGGATGCTTCCAAGAAGCACAGCGAGACACTACACGACTCTAGGTATCCAACGCAAAAGCCGGAGATCAAAACCGACAACGAACGAATGAACCGCGGACGAAACAGTGCGAAACCAGTCGCATCGGACGCTGGACTGCGTCCGATGCCTCACCACCGGACGCGTTCGATGCAAACAGTGAGTTACTGGAACCTTACTGTTCCACCATCGGACGCTGTGCACAGTGAACAGCCAGCGTCCGATGCAATGGCTCCGACGCGTCCGATGGACAACGGACTCGTCCGATGCCTAGCGTCCGATGCACACTCAAAAACACCCAGACTGACACGTGTCATCGGAGCGTCCAATGCTTTGAACCCTAGCGTCCGATGCTCCCGTGTCAGCGTCCGATGCCCCCGAAAACAGCGCTGTTCTTCGGTGACTCAACCCGATCTCCTCCGAATCAAATGCACTAGGGCTAGGATTCGATATGAGGAGTCACAAGGATGTTAGTGAGCTACCCCTAAGAGATCATGGCTCGAACCTAACTCCAAAACGGTGAATCAAGAAGTTTCGGGGCAAGGGAGCAAGAACGAGATTCAAAACAAAAATCGCCCGATCTCCAAGACCGTGAGGTTTGAGATGGATTCCTTCGGTGGAAAGAATTGCCTCACGATCTAGAACAACTTGGTTTAAATGGATTTGCAAAAGACGCACCAATGAAAGAGATCAAGTGATGGGAAAAACGTGACCAAAAGTAATCCGCGAAGAACACAACCAAAATGCGAATCACAAGCACGAAATTGCAACCGTGTGGCGAACACACGCTACAACCGTGAGATTACGGTCTCACTTCCTAAACTTCCCAAAACACAGAGACATGATTGAGAATGTTCTGTGGATCCTCTACAGCCAGGAATAATTAGAACCTAAGCAGGGGCTAAGGAGAGAGTAGTGTGCTTAGGGCAAATGACTGCAAGAATCGGGGGAGAGGAGGGGTGCCTCTCTTATTTATAGCCTAAACAATAATCCCCTTCTAACCCTAGGATAACTGAGCGAAACGGCCAACCCTAGGGGTATCCCGGTCCAGCTCTGCTTGATGTTGATCCGACGGCCACGCGCCTTCCTCACCCTTAGCTTCGCCTCGACGCAAGCCTCAGGATGCCGCCACGTGCCGCCATGCCGACCACCGCGCCTTCTTCGCGGATAGCTGCGCCGCCGCGCCAGCCTCTCCACGCCGCCACGTGTCGACCGTCCTTTTTGCGGACCTCCCCCCGGTTTTGAGGCCGAAACCGGGAAACCTGGGCCTTCCCCCGGTTTTGAGGCTGAAACCGGGAAACCTGTCCTCCGGCTGAGTTTTGTGGCCCAAACCCAGAAACCCGCGCGCCCAGGTTTTGAGGCCCAAACCTGGAAACCGTCCTCGCCGAGTTTTGAGGCCTAAACTCGGAAACCGGCCACCCCAGGTTTTGAGGCCCAAACCTGGAAACCGTCGATGGTAGCTTTTTGAGGCTCAGCTACCGAACCTGCGCCGTAGACGGGATATGGTTCGCACACCCCGAGTTCCAGCACCGATGCCGGAGCATGTCCAGCCTCCACGCCGGGCACAGTGCATTCGCCTTCCTTCTCGGCCTCCCGCCAAGTGTCACGATGCCATCACCTTCCTCCCGACTCGGCCGATGCACCGCACATCCTCATGTCTTCTTGCTTGCCGATGCTACGTGCCAGCTACCACAGCTGGTCTTCAGGGCTCCCGGTCCGTTAGTCCAAGCTCCACATTCGCCCTTCACCGCTCCCGGTCCGTCGGCACGACACGTCCCACTTGACCTTCACCTCACCTTAGACCACTGTCTCCGAGCTTCGCACCTGCACATCAACACAGCCAAGAGACATGTTGCCAGTTGATCGATCGCTCATC
This sequence comes from Coix lacryma-jobi var. lacryma-jobi, assembly GCA_009763385.1. Lineage (NCBI taxonomy): Eukaryota > Viridiplantae > Streptophyta > Magnoliopsida > Poales > Poaceae > Coix > Coix lacryma-jobi. The sequence continues at coordinate 15,432 of VDCT01000435.1, read as the reverse complement.
ACTCAGGAAGGGAACCACAAGGGCACATATCAACCTTGTGTTCTCAATCTCCCCCTTGATGAGTGCATCGTCAACCCATAGTAACCGTAACAAAAATAAAAGAAAGCAGAATTAGGTAGAAGAAGAAAACTTACTCGAGATGTCCAAAAGCCAAAGAAAAGGCCGAAGAAGAACAACTCAAGATAAGCAAAGCTTGGTCCCCAAAGACATGGGCAAAGGTTCGACACAACCAAGCAAGAAATCGGAGCAACAACTCATCAAGGAGCAAGACCCGATCAAAATCAGAGCACAAGACTTGGTTCCCAAAGACATGGGCAACGGCTTGACGCAACCAAGTCAGAAACAGGCTAGTCCTCAAGAAGAGGCAGAAAGGGCTCAACACCACTAGCAGTAGGCACGATACCAATCAAGAATCATCGAAACAACATGAAAATAGCTAGTCCCTCAAGACAGAGGCACAGAGGCTCGACGCAACTAGCTGGAAAGATCGATACCAAATGAGGAACAGTCTCAAAAGCCAACCTCGAAAAAGCAGAAGAACTCCTCCTTACTCAAAGACTCCCCCTCAACAAGTGAAGCATAGATTTCAAATTGTCACCACAAAAGAACATTTTCACAAAAACTCCCCCTTGGACAAACTTCTCCCCCAACTTCTCCCCCTTGGGGGCAATTTGCAATCAAAAGAAAAGGGAAAAGAGCTCAAGTAAGTCAAACGGAGCTACGGTCATGCCTATCGGAGTCAGACACATGCACATGAGTTAAAAATGCATGTTAGCGGCTTCAAGTATATACTCGAAAGAGTGAATAAATGCTCCAATGAGTGCTGATCCGACTACATAGCAACATACACAAGTGCTAGCAAAGGCTCAAACTGATCACCAAATACAAAGTATGAGTGCATAAGCCAAGTGAGCAGTTTTAAGCCATTCTGAAAGGAGTTTCACCATTAAAATAGCACTAGACATGTATAGACAGGAAGTCAATAAGTGCTAAAACATGTATACAAGGTGAACTACCCCTAGCAAAGTTCAACCATCATGCTATAGAATGGAGCATAGACTTGTGTTTTCAGATTTTATCGGAGAATTTGCAGCGGTTATTAACACAAGTTTAAAAACAACATGTGATTGCGAGAGGTTGAAAGCTTGTCATTACCTAACTTTTCAACCGTGCTAAGCCTATGCATATGCAGTCAGAAGCTTAAAGCATCGGTTTCGGTCTTACACTACACGGCTCAAGTTTAACTCAATGTGCAATGAGAAACAGTCTCGATACCGTGATGTGCTGACAAAGCAATCCCATCTCGATCTTTTCAATTCACTACAACTTGGTTCATTTTAAACAGAGTATGAACAATCCAAGCAAGTGAATGACTCAGAACTAGAGACATAGCAACCTAGCATATATGAAATAGCTCGAGTGACCTCAACACTTCCTACACATGCTAGTTGCCAATCTCAATGGTGAACATGTATCAAATTTTACGTTTATTAAGCATGTTCATCATTCTGAAAAAATATCTTAGCTCACAACATGTATCAGTGATCAAAAAGAGCCTAAGCTACAAGCATCATCATATATCATCGAAGCATACACTAATCAGAGCATAGATCCATTCTCAAGAATATAGACATGAAGCTTGAAAATGCAAGATGTATACATGATGAAGTCAGAATCGGAGCTAAAACAAAACTCAAACGACTCAAGACTCAAAACAAAAAGATCAGAAAGTTAGTCTATGGTACATGAACAAAATGCTTCCCCCATCTAAAAGGGGAAACACACACCAAGCTCACCTCTCAACCTAGCAAAAGTTGAGAGATCTAAAGGCTTGGTGAAAATATCCGCAACCTGGTTATGGGTGTCTACATGCCTAAGATCAATGTCGCCTTTCTCGTAGTGATCACGAAGAAAATGAAAGCGAACATCAATGTGTTTGGTCTTAGAGTGAAGAACAGGGTTCTTTGCTACACTAATGGCAGAAGTGCTATCACAAAGCAAAGGTACCCGACTGAAATCTAGACCAAAATCACGCAATGTAGCAACCATCCATAAAAGCTGCGAAGCACAAGAGGCAGCGGCAACATACTCGGCTTCTGTAGTAGACTGGGCTACGTTCGACTGCTTGCGAGAAGACCACGAAACCAAGGAAGAACCAAGAAACTGACAAGTCCCAGAAGTAGACTTGCGCTCAAGCCGACAGCCGGCAAAATCCGCATCGGAATAACCACAAAGCGAAAGATTCGAGGAAGAGGAGTACCAAAGTCCAAACTCAGGAGTGTTTCAGAGGTACCTCATGATGCGCTTGACCGCTTGCTTGTGGGAAGTCCAAGGGGACGCCTGAAAACGAGCGCACAGACACACAGCGAACTGTATATCAGGCCTCGTCGCTGTCAGGTACAGGAGCGAGCCGATCATGCTCCTGTACTCCTTCTAGTCGACCGGCTCTCCATCCTGGTCCGCATCCATCGCCACAGTCGTCGGCATGGGCGTCGTAAGAGGCTTGGCCTCGCCCATGTCGAACTTCTTCAGGATGTCCTTCGTGTACTTGTCTTGATGCACGAACGTCCCGTCTCGGGTTTGCTTGATTTGCAACCCGAGGAAGAAGGTCAACTCGCCCATCATACTCATCTCAAACTCCTTGCTCATTGTATGCTCGCGACCGCGTGACTCACTAGTCGATGCCGCCTATCATCTGCTGTGGGGGGTGAACTTGCTGAACGCTCCGGGGCGCTTGCCTCGCCGAAGTCGTCTCCCCTTCACCAGATGCTGTCTCTCTCCCGGGTGCAGCTGGTGCGTGCTGGGGAGGTGGCTCAAGAGGACCCCAGGAAGAAGAAGTCGTGGGATCGGGTCCTCGAGCTGAAGTAGTCGTCGCAGGGTCGACAGGGGCAGCCAGTGGAATCGGCTCGGGATCACCCCAATCGGCATTCTCCTGCTCCTCCTCCACAAAAATAGTCTCTCCCAGCTCCTGTTCTCCTGCAACATCAAAAGCAGAAGAAACACAAGGCATAGTCTCATCAAATGTGACCTCGCAGGTCTCCACTATCCGGTTAGTTTCAAGGTTAAGAACTAGATAAGCGCGCGAATGTGAAGCATAACCAAGAAACACGCCATCAGCAGAGCGAGATTCAAATTTATCCAAATTGCCTTGCTTCAAGATAAAACACTTACAACCAAACACTCGAAAATGAGACACCTTGGGTACACGTCCAAACCGCAACTCATAAGATGTTTTCTTCATGAAAGCCCGAAGAAAGATGCGATTTGTAACATGGCAAGCGGTGTTGATTGCCTCGGCCCAAAAACGCCTAGGAGTCCTATGCTCATCGAGCATCGTCCTGGCCATCTCAACCAGGGTCCGGTTCTTGCGCTCAACAACACCGTTTTGCTGGGGAACATAAGGAGAAGAAAACTGATGCTCGATTCCATTAGAAGAACAGAAAGAGGCAAACTGAGAATTATCAAACTCAGTACCATTATCGCTACGAATAGCTCTAATGGTATCAGGGGTAAACTCAGTTTTCAACCTCAAAATTAAGTCACGAGCAAAAGGAAAAGCTTCATCCTTACCCTCCATGAAAAATACCCAAGAGTACCTCGAAAAATCGTCAACGATCACTAGAACGTACCACTTCCCACCCGCTGAGCAAACCCGAGCTGGACCAACTGTGTCCATGTGTAGAAGCTCGTCGGGTCGCTTGGTCATCACCTGATTAACAGGTGGGTGAGAAGCAGCAACCATCTTCCCGTGACGACAGGGATGGCAAACAAGGTCCTTCTGAAACTTCAATTTGGGCAATCCTTGGATTAGGCCAAGTGAGCTAAGTCTTGCAAGCAAGTCAAAACTCAAGTGACCAAGTCTCCTATGCCACTTCCACAAATCAGAAGAAGGACCAGCCATCAGACATCTAGCAGAGCCGAAGGAACGAGAAAAGTCGGCTCTGAAAACACGGCCAAAAGGGACAATCCAACAAATAAGATCTCCCCTAGGGTCTAAAACACGACTCAGACCCTTCTTAAAACGCACTTCACAATCATCCTCAAGAAGTTGCGAAACGGAAAGCAAATTGAAATGCAAGTTAGAAACCAGCGCAACATCCTTAAGAACAAAGTTCTCATTGAGCCGGATAGCTCCCTGAGAAACAACCTTACCTCTACTATTATCCCCGAAAGTGATGTACTCCTTGTGCACCACAGGAGTCAGGATGGAGAACCACTCCTTCCTTCCGGTCATGTGGCGCGAACACCCGGAATCCATGAGCCACATGTCCTCCAGCCGAAGTTCCTGCATCAATAGAAAGACAGGAAATGAGCATATGGCACAACACTGGGGTTAGTATACTGAGAAGGATACCAGTGTTGTGTCATAGGCCCAGAAAAAGTGTTAGTAGGAACACCAAACTGTCCTCGTCCCATGGGTGGATAGCGATCACCAACCTGAAAGGGTGGTCCGCTCTGGAACGGAAAACCTCCAAACTGACTTACCTGTCCCATCTGAGCAAAGCGATCACCACCATACTGAAAAGGTGGTCCGCTATGGGACTGAGCAGCAAAGCCTCTTACACTCGGCTCCAGATCATATTGAGGACGACCGGAACCGTGACGGGCATGACCACCACCCCGTGGTCTAACTGCCTGGGGCCTAGCCACCTGAGGGAGTGCACCTCCTGGCCTAGCGCCCTGCCTCTGAACTCCCCGACCCTGCACACCATGGAGAGGGTGGTGCCTGGCCTGGTTGTTCAGCTCCAACTCCTTCCTAGCGTCTCTCTTCCTCCGAAAACAAAACTCAGCTAGGTGACCCTCACGGTGACAGTACTCGCACTCAAACCTCACCACTCTCTTGGGTTGTTGGTTTCTATGGTTGCGAGGGTTATTCACTCTAGTCAGCTGCTTGCCCTTCGGAAGGGGATCACTAGAGACGTCAGGAAGGGTGTCAAGTGTGTTCCTAAGATGGTTAGGTTTGGGAACCCACACTTGCTTGCGAGGTGGAGCCTTGGGAGGTTCATCAAGGATCCCATCCTTGGTGATAGGCTTGGGAGGTTCAGGTGGAGTGATCTTGATGAGCTTAGGGATAGTGGATGGCTTCTCACTAGGATTCACTCCACTAAACTCACCAATCTTGCCAAAGGTGCTAGCTCTCTTCCTACCTGACTCAAAGCCTACTCCCGAGCAATCAGTTCCTCTCTTGAACTGACTGATCATCATTCCCAACTGCGGCTCATTGCATGACACCCAACTCAGAATGGACCGAAGGTATGTGTTTTCCTCCTCGGTTTGCATCCTGTCATGCCGACAGTCGGCAATCTCAAGCTCCATCCCCACGCATCGCTCACATTGAGCGGCCATGGTGCTAACTGAGCTGGCCTTCATGGCTTCAGCAAGCTTGGCACTAACTTCTGCCAACTCAGTTCGCAAGCTAGGACAAAGCTTGCACGCACCCAACAAAGAAGGCCTCGCCTTCGCCTCCTCTAGCTCCTTCTTCAGGGAGGGACACTCCTTGCAATCACCCACTAAGTCTAGCCTACTCTTCAGCTCATCATACACCTCGATCAAAGAGGCATACTTGGTTTGTAGGGTGGCAAAGTTTGTCATATGCATCGTGCACTCCTCACACTCCTCCTCATCGGTCACCTTCACCTCGGACCTAGCGAACTCAAGCTCCTTAAGTGCCTCATTCATCTTAGCCTTAAACTCATTGCACTCTCGGATAGCTCGCTTGAGGTTCTTATCCTGACCTAGGACTATATCGGCAAGGGAATCACACTCACCGGTAAGACGCTCGATAAGAGAAGAGGATGATACCTCGGAAGCATCGTCGTCGTCGTCGGTGCCGTCGTCCATGTCCTGGCATTTGCAGTCCTCTCCGTCCAAGGCCATGGTGCACAGATTCTTGGAGGATTTGCCGAAGAAGCAGAGTCCGTTGAAGCGTTCCTCAGTCTTGTGCTCGGACCCATCGTCGCTGGAGTCGCCGTCGGAAGACTTCTCGCCGTCGCTGAAGGTGGCGAGGAAGGCACGCTTGCCGGCGTCGAAAGCCTTCTCCATGCCCTCTCGGCGGTAGCCGCCCTTCTTCTTCTTCCCGGCCTTGATCTCCGGCTTGCCCTTGCGCCTGGAGTTGCGGTTCTTGCCGGGGAAGGTCTTGTCGCGCTTGGGGCAGTTAGCGACGAAGTGATCCGGATCTCCACATCCGTAGCAGCCCTCACGTGCGCCACCACGCCGGCGATTCAGGCGGTTGTTGTGAAACCGCGAGAACCGGGTGATGATGAGGGCGAGCTCGTCATCGTCCAACGCCTCCACCTGCTCCTCAGTCACTGAAAGCAAAGAAGACAAAGCAAAGAGAGGTGGTGAAGCGTCAACGGAAAGAGTCGATCCACCCTTGCCTGAGACCAAAGCCATGGAATGTGAAGATGGGTTCTTCAGCTTGGCCTGAGTCAAGTGATCGATCTCGGTGGACTTGAGCTTGCTGAATAGCTCGTCCACGGCGAGGGTGTCGTAAGCAGCAGATTCAATAATGGTTGACACCTTCACCTCCCATACCCTCCGATCCAGGGCATATAGCAGCTTGAGTGCCCTCTCATGATCATCATAGGGTAGGTTGGCCCGATTGGCACGCATCTTGTTCACAATCGTTTGAAAACGAGCGAACATAGCGTCAATCGTCTCTCCCTCCATCTGAACAAAGTTCTCGTATTCCCGCTTGTATGTCTCGAAGAGTCTGGTCTTGACCTGAGCGGTCCCCTCGTGATAGCTCTGAAGCTTCACCCAGATCTCTCGAGCAGTCTGAAGCTCGGAAACACGCTCGAACTCAGGAAGGGAGATGTTGGCCAAAAGCGCATTACGGGCCTTAGAGTTGGCCTCGTGTTGGTCAATCTGGTGCTGACCAACTCGAGCCGCAAGAACCACGTAATCGGCATCCTCGCATATCTCCCAGATAGAAGATCCGATGCTGTTGAGATAAGCACGCATCCGAATCTTCCAATAGGGATAGTTCGTCCCATCGAAATAGGGAGCCTTGCCATTCCCTCGATCCATGTCGCCCTTAGGATCCGAAACCGATTAAGGTAGAGTAGATCCTTAACCGGCTCCGATACCAATTGAAGGACCGAAAAGCGACCAGAGGGGGGGGGGTGAATGGGAGCTTAAAATTTCTTTTCAGAAACTTTTGGCCACTGTCCCAGAAGTCACCGGAAAGGCAAGCCTAGAGCTCGAATAATATCCACGACCCTAAATGTAGGGTGGATGCTTCCAAGAAGCACAGCGAGACACTACACGACTCTAGGTATCCAACGCAAAAGCCGGAGATCAAAACCGATAACGAACGAATGAACCGCGGACGAAACAGTGCGAAACCAGTCGCATCGAACGCTGGACTGCGTCCGATGCCTCACCACCGGACGCGTCCGATGCAAACAGTGAGTTACTGGAACCTTACTGTTCCACCATCGGACGCTGTGCACAGTGAACAGCCAGCGTCCGATGCAATGGCTCCGGCGCGTCCGATGGACAACGGACTCATCCGATGCCTAGCGTCCGATGCACACTCAAAAACACCCAGACTGACACGTGTCACCGGAGCGTCCGATGCTTTGAACCCTAGCGTCCGATGCTCCCGTGTCAACGTCCGATGCCCCCGAAAACAGCGCTGTTCTTCGGTGACTCAACCCGATCTCCTCCGAATCAAATGCACTAGGGCTAGGATTCGATATGAGGAGTCACAAGGATGTTAGTGAGCTACCCCTAAGAGATCATGGCTCGAACCTAACTCCAAAACGGTGAATCAAGAAGTTTCGGGGCAAGGGAGCAAGAACGAGATCCAAAACAAAAATCGCTCGATCTCCAAGACCGTGAGGTTTGAGATGGATTCCTTCGGTGGAAAGAATTGCCTCACGATCTAGAACAACTTGGTTTAAATGGATTTGCAAAAGACGCACCAAGGAAAGAGATCAAGTGACGGGAAAAACGTGACCAAAAGTAATCCGCGAAGAACACAACCAAAATGCGAATCACAAGCACGAAATTGCAACCGTGTGGCGAACACACGCTACAACCGTGAGATTACGGTCTCACTTCCTAAACTTCCCAAAACACAGAGACATGATTGAGATTGTTCTGTGGATCCTCTACAGCCAGGAATAATTAGAACCTAAGCAGGGGCTAAGGAGAGAGTAGTGTGCTTAGGGCAAATGACTGCAAGAATCGGGGGAGAGCAGGGGTGCCTCTCTTATTTATAGCCTAAACAATAATCCCCTTGTAACCCTAGGATAACTGAGCGAAACGGCCAACCCTAGGGGTATCCCGGTCCAGCTCTGCTTGATGTTGATCCGACGGCCACGCCCGCACAACTGGTAGCTTCGCCTCGATGCGACCTCACGGATTGCCGCCACGTGCCGCCACCGCTCTACTCGTTCTTTTCACGGACCTCCCCCGATTTTGAGGCGAAACCGGGAAACCAGACTTCAAGTCCTCCCCCGGTTTTGAGGACGAAACCGGGAAACCTGTCGTCCATCGCCTGAGTTTTGCGGCCCAAACTCAGAAACCCGCCAGCGCCCAGGTTTTGAGTCCCAAACCTGGAAACCGTCCTCAGCCTGAGTTTTGTGGCCCAAACTCGGAAATCGGCCGCACCCAGGTTTTGTGGCCCAAACCTGGAAACCATCCACTCGGTGTTTTTTTTCTGTGGCTCAACCACCAAACCGACGCCGTAGAGGGGATGCACCGCCCGTGCACCCCGTCCACCGACACGAGCCCTCAGGTCCACGACCCGAGCCACTCCGTGTCGCGCAAGTCTCTTCTCGTCGCTGTCCCAGGCTGTCAGCCACCACAGCTGATCCTCCGGCCACCGGTCCATCAGTCCAAGCCTCACGTCCGCCCTTCACCGCTCTGAGTCCATCGGCACGACACGTCTCTACTTGACCTTCACCTTGCCTTCGATCACCGTCTCCGTGCTCAACACCTGTACAACACAAGCCAAAGAACATGCGCATCAAACCAGTTGACAATCACTCATCATCTCAAGATTCGGCATACACCCATGTATCCGCACTGTAACTTCTCGAGGCTTAATTTGGTATAGTGTGCTCTGAATGATATGGTGCAGGATCTTAGTAGCTGCGACTCTCCGTTTTAAACGGCTGCCACGGAGGGAGGAGAGGCTGGCCTGCGCGCAGCCGCCCGGTGGGAGGAGAGTAACGCTGGCCTGCCGTGGCTTATTTTTCGATTGTTTAAAAAAAAAATTAAAGATACATTTCCTTTTAGTTTTAGTCAAATACTCTCTCCGTCCCAAAATAAATGTTATTATAGGATTAGACACAGTTACCAATACACTAGTAAAATTACCAAAATACTCCTATAAAGTTATAATCATACTTTTTGAAAAACAAAAAAGTACAAGGACAAATAGAGTTGGCTTGTCTTATATATAGAATTACATTTCTCTTGGAATAAATTTTAAACTCTAGAATTTAAAACTACATTCACCGATAGCTTCCCGGATGGGGAGGCAGGCCACGTCGCCCGAAATTCATCCATTGGTTTAGCTCCGTGATAGGTCATCACTGACGCTTCTCATTGGTCCTGACGCCTGGATGCCTTCGCCGATAGCCTCTTCGCAAAATATCTAGCCTCATCTGGAAAGCAACGAAAAAAAAACGCACGCATCTGCATCCTTGGTCTCCTCTCCCGGGCCTCCGCCACTCCCGCTTCCCTTCCCGAAGCGGCGGCGGCGCCTTCGGCGGACAGCGAGCCGGCGCGAGCCCCCTCCCTTCTCCCCCACCCCCGTGTGGGAGGGCACCTGTGGTCCACCATGGTGTGGCCGGCGCTGCGTCCTTCGACACCCTCCTCTTCTTCGCTCGCTCCCTCTCTCGATCCATGAGGCCAGGGCGACGGTAGCGGAGCGCACGGGCGGCGCGGCGCAGCTGCGGCCACCTTCTCCTCCTCTTCCCGGCGTGCCCTCCTCTCTCTCCCCATCGCTCTCTCTCTCTCCGTTCGAACGTGGCGACGACTAACGTGGGCAGGCGCGGTGGCTGCGGCCGCCCTCCTCCTCCACGCACCACCCCGCTCGCGCCTCCTTCTCCCTCGCGCCGCAAGGCCGGGACAACAGCGGCCCCGTCCAGGTGCTGCGCCGATGCAACGGGCAGCTGCCCCCGACTATGGGGCCCCCAACGGTTGCCGTCCCGGGCACGACGCAGCCAACCCGTGCTTCCCGTTGCGGCTGCTCGCCCCCAGATGCGACGTCATCCCGCTGGGCGCGTGGTCTCGTCTGCTCCATGAAACCCTAGGTGCGTGTCTCTTCCTCTCTCTCAATCTCTTTTTGCATATATTTTTAGAGTTGGAATTGTTGAAGCAATATGAGATAGATTTGGTAAGCAGTTCCTATAAGGTTACCATAGCAGCTTTTTTGAGCACGAACGCTAATTAAATTTGATGTAGGCGTTGGTCTTTGCTAGATTAATTTGAAGCAGCTTTTTTGAACACGTACGCTAATTAAATTTGATGTAGGCATTGGTCTTTGCTACCTTAATTTCCACAGTAATTAGCAAAAAAATGGGCATGCGTCTTAGAGCACAGTCAGTTGGGCTCCTCTCCTTTTCTTTCCATCTTTCAGTACCAGTTTTCATGGTATTGTTCTTCATGGATGTCAAACTGAATCCCATGTGTTTCCAGTTTTCATGGTTTTGGTCTTCATTGATGTCAAACTGAATAATTCCCTTTTGCATATATATGGAGTGAGAGTAGATTTGTTAGTGCTTAATTTATTTCAGTATTATGATTTGTGTTTATCAAAATCATTGTCCATCGCCGAGCCAATTTAACAGTTTTTTCTATCTATGCCTAAATTAGTGCATGCTAATCAGTAGGTGCAGCAAGTCATTGTGGCAAAATATTTATCTTCCTCTGTTGTCAACTGACCTTCATATTTTTCTTAAATCTTACCAATGATATTAGCAGGTCTGCATAAGCTATCCGATGTGCTACAGATATCAACGCTGAACAAAACAGGTAACCTGTATGTGGTCTTCAGCTTCAGATTTCTAATGTGATTTTGTAAAGCTAGACAACTTTTACTGGATCCGAGAAGCAATGAGAAGAACATAACTCAAGTTAACAACCTAATTTTGTAAAGCTAGACAAAATTTTCTTGGTCAAAAAATCAATGAGGAGAAAATAACTCAGGTTAACGTTACTGTCTAAGTTAAATGCTGCTAACTCTAACATGGTTAGAACAAACTTCATTTCAAGTTTTGTCTTTATGTACATGCAGTTGTTATCCTTATTTTGGCACAGGCTTCCTACATATGCATTGTGCTGATACATTGTTGATCTTTGCAGATCTTGTCATAGTTATTTATCACATTCACGTGTTCTTTGCATATGCAGCTGCCTCCTACTGTTGTAGCAAAGATTGCCACTGCTTTCTCCTTTTGTGTAACGTGTGACGACCACCGGTTTGAGGCCTGCTTCCGCAATTGCAGAACAGTCAATTGATCCTTGCCTTTGCCTATCTGCTCATCTCCACACTCCCCCTTCCCACTGCTACCATGTCGCCCTTCATCTCTCCATATGTTGTTTTTTTGCTTCAGTTCGATAGCTACATCCTCTGATCTGTGATTGCCGTGGATTGATGTGGCCTGCCTCATTTTAGATTTCTTGCGAACGGTTTATGGATTCATATATGGGTTGATCTACTTCGTCATTTCCCCCCTTCAAATTTGGGCTTCCATATTTGATTTGCGATTCAGATTCACAAATCTGGTGTATGTCCCTAGATATTTAGCCATTTAGGCCTTCAGATGTGGAGCGTCATGTCTTTATCTATATTTTTTTTTGTTTTGCTTCGTTTCCTGTACCTGCTGCCATTTGATTTGCCCAGATTTTTTCTTCCTGCGAGTGGATATCCTTTTATGCTCTAGGTTTGATTTAAGAAAAGGGATACAGTTTACATGCTCCTCACAATATGGAGGTCCCTTTATGCTCTCCAATTTAATTGTATCTAATCTGGTGCTAATTCAGGGTCATTTCTGTGCGTAGATGATTGAAAAGCCTTTTCTCCTTACTTTCCTCCATGAATATTATCTAAAAGGTACCATATTTATTCTTTCATCACAATCAAAAACATATGCCCCATTCCTGTTGATTTTACCAGCTACTTTGTTTATATAGATTGATAGTTTTGAATGGACCATGGCGCTGCTGCTCATCGATGCCCTACTCAAATATCTTCCGCACCATGACCAACATCAGGTATTTGTGGATCCCTTTTCTTCATGGTCCTTATGGTTCTTCCTTTCAGTTATTTTTGGTCCTAAAGAAATTAAATACTATCATGTTGCTGCTGATGAAATTAAATACTTGCTGCTTCACGGGGCTATGAGTTCGTGCCAATTTACTTTTAATTATGAATATCAATCTTCTACAGCTCGACCTGACTTTCTTTATTTTATTTCTCCTTTTGATTTCCACTTCTTGAGGTGGTGTTATTGCTACATTCTTTAGAAGGGACACACACAAGATTTGGCGTCATGCCCGCCTCTTCAGCAACAAGATCAGGTTTCCTATGTCTTGCCTTTAATACACACGTAACACCACAAATAAATAGATTAGTTCAATTGAGATTATGAATTTTTCAGTCATCTATGTTAGTACTCTTACAGCTAACTGCCTACATGTTGAAACTACCTTCATTTTGTGGGGCTTTTTACATATAGAATTAGTTCTATATCACTACACTATTTCGCCCGAACACTCCCCCATAGCTTAATAGCATCAGAACTAACATTACCTGCTAAAAAATAAATACATATGCAAATTGACCTTTTTTGGTTCTCCATGTAAACAACAGATTGCCAATGCAGGTTGCCTTCCTTGGATATCCTTGCAGGTTGCCTTCCTTGGGTATCATTGCGCTTTGTTCCTTCTCTCCCTCTTTATCGCCTCATGTGTTGTTAACAAATTGTGTAATGTTAGTATATGGTCTTCCTTACCTGCAAATCCATGCTTTAATCTATGGTTTTCACACAACCTTCATACTGCTTTAATCTATGGTCTTCCTTGCCTGCAGATCCATGCTTTAGATTTACTAATAATGTGTGCCACATATCAGTGATTTGATTTGCTAATGCCATTTTGGCTCTGTTTCTGCTTAAATTTGTCATATATATTTATTTTAGCCTTTATAGTGTGGAGGTATTGTAATTTCTGATGGCTACGGAACACAAAAGAGTACCTATTTATAAAAGACTGATTTATAAAAAATATAAAATTGATGGCCACCCTCCTCCTCTTTCCTATCACTGACCAAATCCCGGTGCCAGTGTTATATTTATTCCCAGCCATCTCTGTCCACTTGCTTGCAAATCCACTTTCTTGTAGGTCTGAAACACCTGAAACTAAGTTTTTGTTGACCAACTAAATTTGATCTTTGAACTGAATTGTTATGTGTATGATTGTTCAGTACATACGATTTCTTCAAGATCTGCTTGATTATACCAACTATTTTTCTGTTCGTACATTATACCAGCTATTTTTCTGTTTGTACATTACTGCCTACCTATTTTTGGGATCATTTGTTGATGCATACCTATTTTTTGTGTCATTTCTAAAGGCACATCTTGGCAGATTCACTCTTCTAAACAGCTGGGGTTGCTGGCAGCACCATGTTTGTTTCATGCTTCACATCTCCACCTCCTCCCTCCTCTCCCCTGCCTCTCACCCTCCCTCTCCCAGTAGGTCTTCATTAAATGATGATTGATGGATTTCTAATGCCTCTAAAATTTTTAAAGGTTTTGTTTGTAATGTTTTTTTTGCCTAGGATCCTGGGTCCTCTTAACCCTATCATGAAAATTCTATATTGTTCGGTCGAGGATATGATCTGATGTCCATTTGCCTCTGAGGTACTAGGCATGACCTGTTACTTATATTATGCAATTTCTCGGACTAACCCTCTACCAACATGCCTTGAAACTCCAACTAAATGGGCACATGATAGTTATCATAAAAATTTGATTGCTCCAAAGTATTGTTCATTGATTTAGGTGCCTCGTGTATGGCTAAATACTGTTTTCTCCCTGATGCTTGGTGCAAGTGATGGAGATGTGTTTTGCCTATATAGCTGGTGATGAAAATGAACTCCCGTTTAGCTGGGAAATATAGATTGATGGTCTCCAAAGGTACATGGCCATGTTCATGAGCATATATGTGCTCCTATCTGTGTACTGAACCTAACATGGCACTTCACTATTTCCCCTAACAAACCGGGGGACCATCCCATGCAGCTAGGGGGTACACGACACCCCAGTTCTTCTAATTGGTCCACCTCAGTGACAGCTCATCTTCGCTCCTTATTGGTACACCTCTGCAGATCTTGTTCACTGCCACGTGACCATCTGATCCCCATTACAATTCCATGTGTTGACCTATATCCCACTCCTCTACATCCACTATTTTCTGTATGTGGTGGCAACATGAATTGCTACAAGTGATGTTGTTTCTCAGTGCATGCTGCTTTGACAGACCAAATGATGTCATTTTATTCATTTCTCAGGCTACTTTTCCTATATTCTTTTTAATTTTCACTTATCTTGAGTTTACAACAACCTGTTGACCTTTCTTACTCCAAAGGTGTGACGGTAGTTGTATTTTGCCTTGCTTCAAAAATGATGACCTTCAGTGAGTTTGTTGTGAGTTACTAAACTAGAGGTAGATAAGGGATTCAAGCCAAGTGTTTAATTTGCTTACTGCACATGAATTCTGATTTTACAGGAATGGTAGGTCAGAAACTGGCCTTCCAGCTAGCAGTAACGTGTACGCCATCCTGCTACGTTGGCTGCCTCTCCCGCATTACAAAAAGGTAGAACTTACAACATGATCTCTTGATTTTCTTGATGCCTCTACTAAGCGAAGAAGAGATCTGTAATTGCATTTGTGCAGTCACAAATTAGTTATGTGTTTTTACCCTACAAAGGCTAAGCTGCATAGGCTTTCAGAAGTTTCATAATTTTTAGACAAGCTCTAATTCTATGGTTCTTTAACACAAAACTCAACAGTTCATGATTCTCACTTGCTCTTTACGTGTGATGTAGGAAAACAACCCAATCAACCGTTGTTTTATAAAATTCTTTTAAGAACAGTTTCTTTCGATGCTGCTCCAAACAATTTTGGCAGATATATATATAGATAATATTCCAACTGAATGGTGAGTCTTTCGTGTCAACGTTCAGATTTATTAAAAGTAAATCCTCATTGTAGATTCTTTATGATTTATTCATACTTTGGTTAGTACCGTATTGACTCTAAAGAATTATCTTAATTAGTACATCTGATCCTACAAATACTTATTTTCGTCAACCACATACCATCTACCATCACATGGTACCTACCTATGACAAATCAAATGATGTCATTTTTGTTCATTTTATAAGATTGCGATACTAGAAGCTTACC
>VDCT01000434.1:0-27855 GCA_009763385.1 Coix lacryma-jobi var. lacryma-jobi | reverse complement strand
AGTTTCAAGTTGGAGATTATGTATATCTCAAGGTCTCACCGACCAAAGGAGTCACTCGTTTTGGAGTCAAAGGAAAGTTAGCACCCCGCTACATTGGTCCATTTGAGATTTTGGAATGTTGTGGCAAGGTAGCTTACAAGCTAAAGTTGCCCGATCATCTCTCCGCTGTCCACAATGTTTTCCATGTCTCCCAACTCAAGAAGTGTCTCCGAGTACCAGAACATGTCGTGGAAGTTGAAGGTGTCGAGCTAGAGCCTGATCTATCCTACTCGGAATATCCAGTTCGCGTGTTGGACCACAAGGATCGCGTTACCCGAAGAACCACCACAAGATGGTATAAAATCCAGTGGAACCAGCACTCTGAAGAAGAAGCTACTTGGGAATCTGAAGACTTCTTAGCAAAGAACTACCCCGACTTTCTCGAATCCCTGTCTATGTAAAGTTTTGCCTTTATCCCTTCTTTGTCCTTTTGTAAGACGTGGAATCTCGGGGCGAGATTTCTTTTAGGGGGGGAGGCTGTAACACCTCTGGTGTTTAGCATGTAATTAACTTGACATATCATCATTATCATCATTAAGCATCTTGATCATGAGTTCATGTGTATGCATTTTTCTTAATGTATCTTTTTATGTGATTTACCTCTATTGCAAAAACCCTATTTAGCCCACTTCTCTCTACTAGGGCAAAATGGTAATTTCACCTCTGTGACTAGCTTTGTGTAATTCTTGTTCCTTTGGTGTCTTGAAGTTTTGTTGTGTTGGCCAAAGTTCAAAAATCAGATTTTGATTTCAAATCGCTTTGCAAAACCCTGATTTCCAAACCCTGGATTTTATCCCTCTTTTTGTAATTTAAAAATTATTCAAAATTTGGGGTTGGTCCAAAAAGCAAAGTTGTAGATCTATCAAAGAGAAACAACTTTGGTATTTACAAATTTTCAAGTTGCAGTACAAAGTTTTGAGTTATTTCAAATTCAATCAAACTCCAGTTTTTGTCCCCTTTTCAGTTTTCAAAATGAGTTCAAAAACTAATGAGTTTCAGGAAAAGTGTATAATAGCAAAGTTGTAGGTTTTGATAAAAGGAACAACTTTCATGTTTGAAGATTTTCAAGTTTCTGTATAAAATCCAAAGTAATTTTGAATTGATTCAAATTTCAAAAGTGTCCCCTTTTCTGATTTCAAATATTGTTCAAAAACTATTTGGATTTTGAAAATGTTCATATTGGCAAAGTTGTAGATCTCATTTTTCTGAGCAACTTTGGTATTTGGAGTTTTTGTCGCACAGTTCAAATTTTGGGAGTAATTTGCAAAAAACAGAAATGAGCCAAAAGTCAAAACCTAGCCTACCCTGTTCCTCTTCTTCCTAGCGACAGGGGGGGGGGCCCGGCCATGGCGCCGGCGCCGTGCCTGCAGCACGCACGGCTGCTCCCCACGCGCCTGGCAGCCGCCCGCATGCTCCCGACCTGCCGCCTGCGGCCGCGTGATCATTTCGCGTCCGCGCATGCGAGCGCTGACCTCTCGCCCGTCCCCCACTGCCCCCAGTTCATCGCCGCCGCGTGGACAACGCCGGCGAGCTCACGCCCAGGCCCCGACTGCACGCCGTCCTCTCCGCCAGCTCGCAATCGATTGCGCGTGCCTCGGCCGAACTCGTCCACACCTCTCCGAGCTCTCTGCCGGCCGCTAGCCGTGGCTATATAAGGCCCGCCGGAGCCCGACTCCCTCACTCACCTCCGCCGCCGTCGCCAGCACCAGCCAGAGCCTCCCGTGCTCAACCACCTAGCTCAAAAGCTCCGCCGTGTTCTTGTGCTGCTTCCCCACTCCTCAATTTGGTCTCTACCGTCCCTGTTTGCCCGGCGTAACTCGCCGTTCCCATCTCCTCGGTTTCGCCTGAGACGCCTCGTCGTGGCCGGCGTAGCAGCGCCGCCGTCGTCGGTGGTCGCCGGCGAACGGAGGAGAAGAACAGTGCCGTTTTTCTATTTCTTCATACATGTGAATAGTGTTCAGATTTCATCTTTTTGTGTGATTTTCTGTGTTGATCCAAAAATTCTGAAATTTTGATGGTAGACTCTTTGCACCTTGAAGTATTTTATAAAAATATAAAACTTGACCTTCCTGCAAAAATTTGAAAATGAAAAATTCCCCTTTTAATTGAAAAATGAAAGCTTTGGTATTTTTAGAGAGTGTTATATAGCTCCAAAAATCTTGAGATAAAATTTGCAAGTTAGTTATGTCATGATGAGTCTCTGGTAAAATTTTGAAGTCATTTGGAGCAAGTTGATTTTTGAGCTTTATTTTAATTAAGGAATAGTGCCTTTTGTTAATTAAATGTCTAGATTTAATTGAGCACCTTAATGACCTCCAAAAATTATGAAATTTGTTTTGCCTTATACTTGTACCCTAATGAACTTGTGTGATTAATTTAGTAATTTTTGGAGCACCTTCATAAAATGACCTTTTTAAATAATTAAGAAAAATAGAAAAAGGTGATTAGGGTTAGCGTTGAATGCCCTGTGATGTGACTTTTGGATTGCTTGATGTTCATAGACCCATACCCCTCTGGTCTATGATGTTTGTGATGCCTTGCTATGTCCATGCTTAGGTTTAATAAAAGTTGCTTAATTAAATTTGTTAATATTGCTAAAAAGGGAAAAGTAATCTATCGTCCACTTAACAACCACTTATACTTTGCAAGGCTATACTCTAGTTTTGTCCTATGCACTTTGTTCATACTAGCATACTCATGTGCATGCATCATTGCATACGTATAGTGACCGAGGAAGAAGGCCCTGAAGTCGAGGTAGCCACCGAAGGATCTGTTCCCGAGGCGACCCCGAGCTCCGACACCTATACCTACCCCGAGTCTGCTCTTTTTGCCGTCCAAGGCAAGCCCCGGTGCATTTAACCCTACCTTGCTTTTATAAATGTTTTCCTTAAATGTTTTGAGTTAAATTATTGCATTAGGTTGATAGGAGTTGAGTGAAATCCTATCTGATGCATTATCTACCTTGACCAATGATACACCTGATAACCGCTTTTCAAAAACTATTTGTGAAAAGCTTAGCAATGCTATATGATAGATTTGCAATAAAAATGCCAATCTCGAAAGTGTGATCACTTTAAGGATATTTATGGGAATTTCTGGTTTACTCCCACCATTGGCTAAGTATCTGATCCGTACCTAGTCCATGGGAAGGAGAGGTTGTCCTTGCGTACGGTGCCGTCATGTTGTAGTCCGGGACTCAACAGTTGACACCGACCGGGACAGGGTTGAAAAACTGACAGGACCTGTACTCTCGGGTTAGAGTCCCGAGGTGCTTGTCGCTGGCTGGAAAAATTTAGGGACCACCTGTATGGGGGCCTGCTGACTAAGACTTGCAACTATTCACATACTACGGAAAGCTTCGGCTCCGAGGAATCCTTTATTGGCCCGACAACCGCGCACTGGGAGTGGAGAGATGGCGGAAGTAGCATGTACCCACGTGGGTTAGAGTCCCGGATTGGAGTGGTGTACTGTACTTCCGGGTGGCGTAGGACCGGGCCCAATCTTGGAGGAATCGTGGTAGACGAGTTGGCATATGCAAGCTTGGGTGCTACATATGCAGTGTGGATAGGGACCCTCAGCTGAGTATTATTTATCCGGATTAACGCTGCTCCTCGGTTATGGAGACTTAGTCACTGACTGTCAACAGGGAGTGGTTCTCAACTAGGTCTGATTTTTGGAAAGTAAAATGAATCAAGGATTATGATGGAACAAGGAATTTTTGAGTCTTTTCAAAATAAGGATAGAAAAATGCTTTTCTGCAAAATGCTTGAACTTGCTTAGAGCCTTACCTTGACTACCCTAAGCCTCTTATACCTGAGTCTTCTCCCTTTTTCTTAGTCGGGTAAGTCTTGTTGAGTACCTTTGTACTCAGGGTTCTTTTACCCATGTTGCAGGTATGGCAGATTCCTCAGTATGCCTTGGACCCTGCTGTGTGACTGTTGTTCAGGAAGAGGCCGATGAGGCCGATGAGTGATTATTCACCCTCGGGCTGGGTGATGTATCTTTATCTTTTAGTTGTTGTCATATGCTACCCTGCCAACTCTATCTATTTGAACTATGGTCTGTAATAACTTCACTTTAAATTTTATGTTGAACCCTGGTTTGTAAACTAATGTTATTTAAGTCTTCCGCTATTTACTCCGTTGTTATTTGTCACAATGTTCAAGAGGTTGTAACTGAATTGTGAGATGATCCTGCGGACATCGGGCACTGATGTAGCCCAGTGGCGAACCCGGTCTTAATCTCTTGGCTGTACGGATCGACTGTCAGGTTGATAGTGATCAGTGGGCCATGGGATTAGGGTCGTTACGTCACATAGGCCTAGAGGCGCAGTGCCTCAAGTTGCTAGGCCTAGGCCTCGTAGAGAGCGTGCCCGACGGGGTCCTGCTTTTGCAGGCTACGGACCCCGTGGCGGAGGCTTTGTTGAGCGCTTTCCCCCACCGCGTTTGGAGTATCGAAGTGAGCGCTTCTTCCCCAGCGGACCACGTTTTCCTATGCGTGGTGATCGCTTCCCTCGTAGACATGCTAGGAATGGTTTTTCTGTTAACCGTTCTTTTGAGCAGCCGGCCCAACACTGGTATTCTTCCTACTTCACTAACCCCAGTGTTGGACCGTATGCTCACCCTATGTCTTTTTATTGATGTAGGTAAAACGGTTGGAGGACATTTGGTTGGTGGATTCCGGTTGCTCGAGGCACATGACCGGAAATGCCAAGTGGTTCTCCAGCCTTAGCCCTGTCGCCGGAAAGGAGTACATAACCTTCGGCGACAATAGCAAAGGTAAGGTATTGTCTCGCGGGTCTGTGCGAGTTAATGAGCACTTTGTGTTGCGCGATGTTGCTCTTGTTTCTAACTTGCATTTTAACCTTCTTTCCTGCCCTCTCCCGCGCCCCTCCCTGTTTCCTTTTTCCCGCTTCTCTGCTCCGTGACCAGTTTGTCCCTACTTTTTCCTACCGCATCCTTTTGCTGTTGCTTTGGCGCCGTGACTTCAGCATTAGCGGCATCCTTGTTGCTTTTTCGCTCTTCTTCTTTCTATCTTCTGCTTCTTTCCTTCTCGTCTCTTGTCTTTAGCTTTCCTTTCCTTCCCCTTTTTCATGCTTTGGGTCTCCTCGGCAGACTAGGATTCTCTTTGTCTTCTTGCTATCTCTATCTCTTCTCCTAAATCCGCGCTGAGCTGAGCTAGAACGCCCAAATGGCGAGGCCCGGCTCACGAGGCGGAGGGCTGAGGTCCGGGCGGCTCGGGGTGAGGTGTCGCTCGATCCAAGGGAGGCCACCGCCCTCTCGAGCGTCTAGGAAGGAGGGCCGTGGACGCCCGAAGCGAGGCCACCTCCGCCCGGCTGAAGCCGAGGCTCGAAGCAGGATGGTCCGCTGACGCCCGTGGCGAGGCCGCTTGCCCCGCCCGAACTCAGCGAGGCGGCGAGCAAAGAGGCCTAGACGGCCGAGATTGGGGTCGCCCACCGCCCGAGCTGTCCGAGGGGGGTGCCTGCGCGTCATATGTTTCCGCAAGGATCTGGCCTTGTGGAGGGGCCGCTGCTCGAGGACCTAGGTCCAGAGGCTCCTCATTGCTGGCCGAGAAAGCGCAGGCTTGAAGCCAGCGTGCTGAGGTCCTTACCAGCGACCGATCGGCCCGCACTGGGCAACATTGCAACGGTGAATCTTACACCTTGTTCCTTCGTTTTGGGTCTCAAAGTTTTTGTTACGGACGGCCCGCAGCTCACTTCCTGTTTCGTTGCTCCAGAGGTCGAGAAGAACTGCGAGGGCTCCGCGGGGTACGGAACAGGCTTTCTTGACCCAACTCCAAGACGAGACATGGTGGCTGAGTGGGCTCGCACCTCCATCGACTGAGACCGGCCTTGGGCCCAATGTGGTGTGCTCCGCCAGTGGCTTTGGCGAAGTGCGGTGTCCCGAGGCGACTCCTTGGTCGACGCCTGTTCTTCTTCGACGCAGCCTGCGCGGGACCGTGTCCGCAAGCTCTCCTCATTGCGTCAAGCAGATCGCTCCGCTGTCGGTTTCGCAATCCTGTCCTTCTTTCTTCTTCCCTCCCGGTCCTCCACGTTGTCGCAACGGCTTCTCGAGATCGAGGGAAGGACGAGGATGGAACAACCGCCGTGTCGAGAAATTTTGGAGAAAAATTGGAGAGGCCGGGGACTGCTTACGCCAAGATTTTCGAGGAGGGACCGTGCTGCCTCTTGACGCCAAGCATCGGTGTCGAGGGCCCGCCTCCTTCTACCACTCGGGTGTCGAGGCTGAGCCCCCCGCCGTGGAAGACCTCGGGGAGGAGTTGCCACAACCGTGAGATTAGGCCTGCGTGCCAATTTGGGCCGTCGAGGCCTTGTAGAATTTTTTATGGGGCATGGATGAGGGTCCGCGAGATCCTTTGTAATTATGACTTTTGTTTTGTTTGAAAGGTGGTTTGTTTTCTTTTTCCAAATGCGTTTGGACCGTTCTCTTTGTTGCAAAGCTCGAGTTTCTGTAACTTAGTCTGTACTCCTTCCGATACGGTCGGCGAGCCCCTCGGGGGAGGCTAGGTAGGTCTGTACCCGGGGCTAGGTGGCCGTCTACTTCGACGCTCCCGACCTTGGAGGCTTCGAGGTTTTTTGGGCTTTAGACGCGCTTATTCACTCAGAGGCGCGAGTCGAGACGAGGGTCGAAATTTTTTGAAAAGAAAACACTCATTTTTCGGAGTCTGAGGGGCCGGTTTACCCCCCTGTCAGCCCCCGAGGGAGGCTCGAACCCGAGCAGGCAGGGTCGAGGCTACCCTATGCCTGCTAAGCAAAATGAAGACAACGCACGAGGGTTGTTCATTCATATTTGACATTTTGTTCAGAGCAACAAAATGAAAAGGCCTTGAGGCCCTTAAGGATAGAACGACGTAGCTGAGATATGTTCCCCACGCTTTTCGCCAGGATTCTGCCTTGATCGTCGTAGAGCTTGGTAGTTCCTGGCTTTGAGCACCTTGCCACGGTGTTATGGTCCCCTCCCATGGGGTGAGCTTGTGGCGCCGCTCAGGTTGTTCTTGAATCTCGAAGCCGAGGTCCCCCACTGCTAGGTCTCTTTTGCGCATTCTTGTCGTGTAGCGTCGAGTATTGTGGTAGCGTGCGGAGTGATGAGCGCCACATCCTTCGCTTCGCCTCCTCGAGCTGGCCCCCTTGGCGTGGCAAGCCTCTCGTCGTTTTTTTGCTCGTTGTAGGCTCGAAGTCCGAGGGGAGCCGTACTTCTATGTCCCGTAGGCAGACCGCCTCGACCGCCGTAGGTTGGAAAAACGGAGTGAACCCGGTGGCTTCCGACTCGGCGTAAGTCCTGAGGCCCCCCACAAAAAAGCACCGAGGGGACTCTGCGGCCCATCCCTTTCGAAATGTTTTAGAGTCTTGTTGACAGCCTCGGCTTCAGCCCATGGATATCATGGCCATGCCCGTTGGCGCGCCTCGCCCTGCCTGTTGCTTGAGGTATGCGACCGAGGCCCAGGTTACCACCGCGAATGTTGTTGTCATCGCAGAAGTGGTGAACTTTTTGCCCGTGAATTGGGTGCCATTTGGTCGGTGATGATGACGTTAGCACTCCAAAAACCGTACATGATGTTGGGCGATGAACTCGACAGCCTTCTCAAGGTGGGGGGTCTCCTATCGGCTTAGCTTCGATCCACTTGGTGAACTTGTCGATGGCCACGAGCACGTGTGTGTACCCTCCACTTGTCCTTTTGAGGGGACCCACAGGTCGAGCCCCCAAACGGCAAAATGGCCAAGTGATTGGGATCATCTGCAGGGCGTGTGCGGGCTGGTGCGTTTGCTTGGCGTAGAATTGACACCCATGGCATGCTCGGACCAAGCGCTTGGCGTCCCCAATGGCGGTTGGCCAATAGAAGCCTCGACGGAAGGCGTTCCCAACCAGGGGCCCTCGGCGCTGCGGTGGTGGCCGCAAGCCCCGAGTGCAATGTCGTCGAGGAGCTTGCGTCCTTCCTCGAGGGGGATACACGCTGAAGGATCCCGGTCGGGCTTCGTCGGTATAGTTCCCGTTCGTCGCCGTAGGTGACGTAGGTCTTGGCCCTTCGAGCGATGCGTCGAGCCTCCGTCTTGTCTTCCGGTAGTACGCCTTGCGTTAAGTAGTCGAGGTAGGGCGTCCGCCAGTCGAGGTGTCGTGGTGAAGAAGAGGCGGTTGCGTCGACCTGCATCGCCTCAGCGGATGTCCAGGGGTCATTCCCAAGGGGTGGCGTTGAAAGTCGAGCCCCCGTGTCTAGCTCGAGGGGTGGCGTCGAGGGGCCAGCCTCCGGGTTGATTTCGACGGATGGCTCGAAGACGTCCTTCGAGAAGACGTCTGGTGGTACCGTGCCGCGCGTGGACACCAACTTTGCCAGCTCGTCTGTGGCCTCGTTGTACTTTTGAGCGATGTGGTTGAGCTCGAGGCCGTAAAACTTATCTTCCAGCTTGCGCACCTCCCCGCAGTATGCCTCCATCTTGGGATCGATGCAGCTTGAAGCCTTCATAACCTGGTTGATGACGAGCTGCGAGTCTCCTCGGGCGTCAAGGCGCCGGACCCCGAGCTCGAGGGCGATGCGCAGGCCCATTGACGAGGGCCTCGTATTCGGCGACGTTGTTGGAGGCGGGGAAGTGCAAGCATAGCAGGTAGCGCATGTGGACTCCGAGGGGTGAGATGAAGAGCAGCCTGCGCCTGCCCCCGTCTTCGTGAGGGATCCGTCGAAGTACATGGTCCAGAGCTCCGCTTGAATCTGCGCCGACGGGAGCTGAGTGTCGGTCCATTCAGCAACGAAGTCCGCCAACGCTTGCGACTTGATGGCCTTTCGCGGGGCGTAGGTGATGGTCTCTCCCATTAGTTCGGCGAACCACTTGGCGATGCGCCCCGTGGCCTCCCGATTGTTGATGATCTCACCGAGGGGGAAGGACGACACCACCGTTACGGGATGAGCGTGGAAGTAGTGCTGGAGCTTGCGCCTTGTGACGATGATGCCGTAGAGCAGCTTCTGGATGTGCGGATACCGGACCTTGGTCTCGGAGAGTACCTCACTGGTGAAGTACACCGGTCGTTGGACCGGCAACGCATGACCCTCCTCGTGCCTCTCGACGGCTACGACCGCGCTGACCACCTGAGTGGTTGCGGCCACATAGAGGAGGAGAGGCTCGGAGGAATCGCCAACCTGGGCTGGTCGCGGTGGCACGAGGATTGGTGCGGAAGTCAGCAACCCCTTCAACTTGGTTAAGGCCTCCTCGGCTTCGACAGTCCACGCAAAGTGTTCCGTCTTCTTCAGCAGGCGGTAGAGGGGTAGCGCTTTTTCCCCCAGCCTCGAGATGAATCTGCTGAGAGCGACTAGGCAGCCAGTCACTTTCTGCACACCCTTGAGGTCTCGAATCGGGCCCATCCTCGTGACTGCTGAGATTTTTTCAGGGTTTGCCTCGATCCCCCGTTGTGAGACAATGTAGCCAAGTAGCATGCCTCGAGGCACACCAAAGACACACTTCTCGGGGTTGAGCTTCACACTCTTGGCCCGGAGGCACTCGAATGTGGTCTCGAGGTCGCTGATGAGGTTCCCGACTTTCTTGGTTTTAACCACGATGTCATCGACGTAGGCCTCGACGGTCCTGCCTATGTGCTCGCCAAAGATGTGCTGCATACATCGTTGATACGTTGCCCCGGCGTTTCGTAGGCCGAAGGGCATCGTAACGTAGCAATACATACCAAATGGCGTGATAAAAGAGGTTGCGAGTTCGTCGGATTTTTTTCATCTTAATTTGGTGGTAGCCGGAATACGCATCAAGGAACGAAAGCACTTCGCACCCAGCAGTGGAATCAACAATCTGATCAATTCTAGGTAAAGGAAATGGAACTTTTGGACATGCTTTATTCAGACCAGTGTAGTCTACACACATCCGCATTTTTCCATTATTTTTCCTAACTAATACAGGGTTAGCTAGCCACTCTGGGTAAAATACCTCCTTGATGAACCCGGCCGCCAAAAGCTTGTGCACCTCCTCGCCGATGATCCTGCGCTTCTCCTCGTCGAAGCGGCGCAGGCGTTGCTTCACCGGTCTGGAACCGGCCCGGATTTCCAAGGCGTGCTCGGCGACTTCCCTTGGTATGCCCGGCATGTCCGAGGGGCCCCACGCAAACATGTCGATGTTCGCGCGGAGAAAGTCGACGAGCACTGCTTCCTATTTAGGCTCGAGGCTGGCACTGACGGCCAGCGTCTTGCCATCGGTCGAGGTCGGGTCGACGGGTATTCGCTTTGTGTGCTCCGCCGGCTCGAAGTTGCCAGCGTGACGCTTCGCTTCAGGAGCCTCCTCGGTGGCCAGGGCGGCTAGGGCCTCGAGCGAGTCGAGGTGGACGTTGGCCTCCCCACGCTCGACGCACTCCACGTCGCAGTGGTATGCGTGCTCGTAGGAGGTGTCGATGGTGATGACCCCTTTTGGCCCCTGCATCTTGAGCTTTAAGTACGTGTAGTTGGGAACCGCCATGAACTTGGCGTAGCCTGGCCGGCCGATGATGGCGTGGTAGGCCCCTTGGAACCCAACCACCTCGAAGGTGAGCGTCTCCCGGCGGAAGTTAGCCGGCGTGCCAAAGCAAACCGGCAGGTCGATGCGCCCGAGGGGGTGGGCCTTCTTCCCCGGTACGACTCCGTGGAACCCCCCGACGCTGGGCCGGAGCTGACCCTCTGAAATCCCCAGGAGGTCGAGTGTCTCGAGGTATATGATGTTGAGGCTCGAGCCCCCATCCATCAACACCTTGGAGAACCGTACGTCGACGATGACGGGGTTGACGACGAGGGGGTACGCCCTCGGGTTTATGACCCGGTCCGGGTGGTCGTCACGGTCGAACGTGATCGGCGCATCAGACCAGTCAAGATATCGGGGGGCGTCGTGGCAGAGTGCAAAGACCTCCCGGCGCTCCTTCTTTCTTTCTCGAGCCGAGAGCCCGACGGTCGGCCCCCCGTAGATCATGTAGCAGTCGCGCACCGGGGGGAAGTCGCCGTCCGCGTCCCCACCGTCGCGTCAATTAGTATTCTTGCCCTTAGGCGCGTCTTCTCTCTTATCGCCGAGCTTGGAGTAGTAGCCTTTCAACAGTCGGCAGTCTTTTAACTTGTGATTTACGGGGCCCCTGTGATAAGTGCAGGGGCCCTCGAGCATCTGGTCGAAAACAGCCCCGTCAGGGGGGCCTCGGGGCTTCTTAGGCTCGAGGTCGCCTGCGAGCACTTCTTCTTCGTCGTCGTCATTGGCGTCGCGCTTCGCCTTCTGACCTTGGCGTTTGTTCTTCTTCTTTTTGTTGCTGTTATTGTCGTCGTTCTTGGCGTCGTTGCCTTTGTTCGTGACCTCCGGCGCGGCCACCGCCTTGCCTTTGTCCGTGGAACGGCCAAAGAAGGCCCCCACTGCCTCGTCGCCTGAGGCAAAGCTGGTGACACGATCCATCAGGTCCTCGACCGTCCTGGGACGGTAGCATCCTAGCTCATGGACTAGTTCTTGGCATGTCGTGCCCGCGAGGAACGCTGAGATGACGTCCTCATCAGGCACGTGGGGGAGCTCGAGGCGCTGCTTCGAGAACCGTCGAGCAAAATCGCGGAGGGGCTCGTACGCCGCCTGCCTGCAACGCCGTAGATCCCAGGGGTTGCCTGGGCGCACGCACGTCCCCTTGAAATTTCCGTCGAAGACCCTGACTAGGTCGGCCCAGTCGTCGATCCGATCCGGCGGGAGCCCCTCGAGCCACCGACGGGCCGTGTCCGAGAGGTAAAGTGGGAGTTGGCGTATGATCACACGGTCGTCGTTCTTCGCTCCGCCCAGTTGGCAGCCTAGGCGGAAGTCCGAGAGCCAGAGCTTGGGCTCGACCTCCCCGTCATACTTCACGATGTTGGTCGGCGGTCGGAAGCGGTCCGGGAGGGTTGAGCTGCGGATGGCCCGGCTGAAGACTCTGGGGCCCGGGGGCTCGAGGGCTTGCCGGTCCTCGTCGCTGTCGTAGCGCCCCCCTCGATGGGCGCTATAGCCACGCTCCTGGGCCCCCTTGTCCTTGCGCCGGCGGTTGATGTCGTTGCGGGCGTCGTTGGGGTCTCGAGGTGGCCGGACGTCGATGATCCGTTCACGGACTGGCCTGGCTCGAGAGGCGTCAGGTTGGTGGACGGATGCCTCGCGCTCGTTGTGGGGCGTGTCCGCCGGCCTCCCCGAGGCTGCTCCGCGTCGTCGTGACGCCGAGCTCTCGGCTTGCTGCACAGCGGCTGTCTCGAGGAGGTTCTTCATTTCCCCAAGCATGCGCCTGGCGTCGGGGTTGGAGACGGCGGGCAGATCGCGGAGCAGCATTGCCGCCGCCACCACGTTCTGTCCCGCTCGCGGGAAACGCACCTCGGGGCGTGCTGGCGCCCCGTCCTCGAGGATCTGCCGGTGGACCTCTCGAGCTCGGCCACGAGCGCCGGCACCTCGAGGCTGGGCTGGTTCTTGTGCTAGGGTTTTCTCGAGCTGCAGCAGGCGTTGTCGGTCCTCCTCAGCCTTGGCGATGGCCTCCCGCAGCTGCGCGAGCTGCGCCACTCGGTCGTCGCTGTGCTGGGATGGTGCAGCTGGTGCCGGGGGTTCGTTCCTCCCGTGAACACGCGACCCGCCTGCCGCAGCCACGTCTCCGGGCCCTTCGAGGTTGAGCGCCGGCCTGCCGTCGTCGCCCTCGTCCTCGGTGTCGCATATGACCCCCTCGAGTTGGAAGCACTCCCTGGTGGGATCCCAGAGGTCGGGGTCATGGTAGTCGTATTCGTCGGAGTCGGAGCTGGTGATGCCGCGCCGCCTTGGCTCGTGCTGGGGCTGCAGCTCGCGGTACCACTCCCCGAAGGTGGCTTGACGAGGTGGCCCGACGGCTCGTGAGGGGCCGCGGTCGACGCGTGCGGGGTGGACAATCTCCAGGTTGGCCATGGCCTGCAGCAGCACGCCCGGGCGTTCCTCCTGCTCCGCCGGCTGTCGGCCCCGACTGTTCTCGTTGAGCTGGCGGGCGTAGGCTGCCGCGGAGCCGTCGAGGCCGAACGGGTACCGCCGGCGTCGAGCGCGGTACACCCCGTGCGGGAGGAGGCTGGGCAGCGTCGACGGTGCGCGGCTCGGAGGCCTCTGGCCTGGCTCCTGGTCCGTGCGCATGATGAACGTGAAGTCGCTGGGCGGGCGCGCCCGGGAAGTCTCCTGCCGTGCGCCGGGCAAGCTCCTCCTTGGGAACTCTGCGCCTGCCGTGGGGAAGTGGGTGTATGCCGCCGGCACCGCCTGTGCCTGGCGACGATGATGACGACGGCGCCGCTCACGGGGTGGCGACGCGTGATGGTGTGGACGACGTGCCATGCTCCTCGCACGGGGCGGTGCGACACGCCATCCACTCAGGCCCTCCGTGGAGAGCAAGGTCAGCTCGTTGCCGTTGTCAGTGGCCAGGAACTCGAGGCTCCCGAACCAGATGACGGCACCGGCAGAGAACGAAGGAGTCGAAGCAGCCATCCAGGAAACGGCGAGAAACCGACTCGACACGCGAAGGCCCCTACCTGGCGCGCCAACTGTCGGTGTTTCGAAACAGGGAGTATGACACCAACGAGTAATATGATCGCGTGCTTCTCTTCCTGGATGGTGATGCAAGTGGACACAAGGATTTATCCTGGTTCGGGCAAAGAAGGCCCTACGTCCAGCGGGGGGAGGATGTTCTTGTATTACTTGCACCTAAGTGCTTGTACAGGGGCGAATACAAGCTCAGTGAGCGTGGACCGGAGTCCGGGCTCCTGTGTGTGTGGACTTGTGCGTTCTAACGTGTTTGTCGCCGACGGAATGAGGGCCCTGGTGTCCCCTTTTATAGAGCAAGGGGAGGCCAGGGTTACACAAGGGTATTACAGGTGTCGGGGCGTACTGTGTCCAATACGAAGAAGGGTAGGAACCCTGTCTTGTCGAAGACATTGTAGCCGACGCGGGGGTTGCTGTTAGGGCGTCCTTGAAGCGTGGCCTCCATCCCGGGCGCGGACGTGGAGGCGTGGCGAGGTGGAAGCCGTACAACACCCATCCCGGAACGTACAGGACGCGGCGGGGTCCCTCCGGGTCTTGGGGTACCTGTCCTCCAATAGCATGAAAGTAGTTAGGGCTCGAGGGGCGCGGAGCCGGCCTCGAGGCGGCGCCTACGGGGGGCTCGAGTCCCCGCAGGTATGGGCAAGTCCCGTGAAAATTGATTGAGCGGCAGGCATCCGGGCCTCGAGACGTGGCTTGGACGTGCAACAGTGTAGGGCATGGGTTAACAGTGCCGCACTGGTGCCTTTTCGCCCATACTTACGGTGAAAACGAGACTTGACTCTGCCCTAGTTCACTGTGGTGCATGTTGGGTTGCAGAGGACGTGACTGGAGTAGGTGGATGTATTAATGCGCGGTATGGGGCTGGCATCCTATGTCTGCACCGCTCGAGGGAGGCATAAAGCGTCTCGAGGGATAGGCTGCTGTGCCAGAGAGGCTCGAGGTCCCCGCGTGGGGTCTCGAGGTGTGGTGTTCGGCTGTGGGGGGCTCGAAGGGTAGTGGAGCGCTTGCCCGAGGCCTGACGCGGAGGGCTCGGGCGAGACGAAAAACGAGCGTTGGCCCGAGGCCTAGCTTGGAGGGCTCGGGCGAGACGGAAAACGAGCGTTTGCCCGAGGCCTAGCTTGGAGGGCTCGGCTCGGTGGGCCAGCGTTGTAGGCCTCGAAGGGTGGGTTTTTTAGGGGGTTAGACTAGTTAGGTCTGTTATTAATTGGTGTTCTAGGTTTAACCTATTTGTTTGCGTCTACGGGGGTACCCCTTTTGCGGACCCCCGACAGCTAGCTATCTGCGACTGTGGCCAAACCCGCGCAGACGCGCCGGTCTCCTCCGTTTTCAGGCGATTTTTCCGTTAACGCTAGTACACGGCCTATTTCTACCCCATCGTCCCCCTCCCGGCGCCCGGTTCGCCCCAAGGATGGAAGCCTCGCGCGCTGGAAACGCATGGGTCGTCTTGGGCACCCCGCTAGCTATCCGCGACTTTGGCCAAACCCGCGCGGACGCGCCGGTCTCCGTTTTCGGCCGATTTTTCCGTTAACGCTAGTACACGGCCTATTTCTACCCCATCGTACCCCTCCCGGCGCCCGGTTCGCCCCAAGGACGGAAGCCTCGCGCGCTGGAAAAGCATGGGGCGTCTTGGGCACCCCGCTAGCTATCTGCGACTGTGGCCAAACCAGCGCGGACGCGCCGGTCTCCTCCGTTTTCAGGCGATTTTTCCGTTAACGCTAGTACACGGCCTATTTCTACCCCATCGTCTCCCTCCCGGCGCCCAGTTCGCCCCAAGGACGGAAGCCTCGCGCGCTGGAAACGCATGGGGCGTCTTGGCCACCCCGCTAGCTATCCGCGACTGTGGCCAAACCCGTGCGGACGCGCCGGTCTCCTCCGTTTTTGGCCGATTTTTCCGTTAACGCTAGTACACGGCCTATTTCTACCCCATCGTCCCCCTCCCGGCGCCCGGTTCGCCCCAGGGACGGAAGCCTCGCGCGCTGGAAATGCATGGGGCATCTTGGGCACCCCGCTAGCTATCCGCGACTGTGGCCAAACCCACGCGGACGCGCCGGTCCCCTCCGTTTTCGGCCGATTTTTCCGTTAAAGCTAGTACACGTCCTATTTCTACCCCATCGTCCCACTCCCGGCGCACGGTTCGCCCCAAGGACGGAAGCCTCGCGCGCTGGAAATGCATGGGGCGTCTTGGGCACCCCGCTAGCTATCCGCGACTGTGGCCAAACCCGCGCGGACGCGCAGGTCTCCTCCGTTTTCGGCCGATTTTTTCCGTTAACGCTAGTACACGGCCTATTTCTACCCCATCGTCCCCCTCCCGGCGCCCGGTTCGCCCCAAGGACGGAAGCCTCGCGCGCTGGAAACGCATGGGGCGTCTTGGGCACCCCGCTAGCTATCCGCGACTGTGGCCAAACCCGCGCGGACGCGCCGGTCTCCTCCGTTTTCGGCCGATTTTTCCGTTAACGCTAGTACACGGCCTATTTCTACCCCATCGTCCCCCTCCCGGCGCCCGGTTCGCCCCAAGGACGGAAGCCTCGCGCACTGGAAACGCATGGGGCGTCTTGGGCACCCCGCTAGCTTTCCGCGACTGTGGCCAAACCTGCGCGGATGCGCCGATCTCCTCCGTTTTCGGCCGATTTTTCCGTTAACGCTAGTACACGGCCTATTTCTACCCCATCGTCCCTCTCCCGGCGCCCGATTCGCCCCAAGGACAGAAGCCTCGTGTAACAGAACCGACCAATTTGCACCAGATTAAGCACTGAAAACCTCCGCTCTCGCAGAAATCATCGAGTACTTAAGCTCGTACAAACCCGGTAGTCCGGAAATCTCGAAGGATTTCAAATCATTCAACGACATCCAGCCAAGATCGTACTTGTTCCACGAACATGCTCACGGGTTACATCACAGTTGCATAAAGTTCAAATTACATCGGAGTACGAAATAATATTACAAACCATAGTTTGATAGTAGTAGCGGAAGCAACATAGTCTTTAAAACATAAGTTTGGGTTGATCATAAATACGGTGCCATCAGTTGACCGGGTCCACAAAAGCAACAGATGAGATAAGTGTTGACCATGCCCTTGGTCTAGTCATCACCCGTTACCGGGTACAAGCAGTTCTCGCAGTAGCCATAAAAGCACTGGCCATCTGCAACACAAGGGAAATAAACCCTGAGTACGAGAAGGTACTCAGCCAGACTTACCCGACAAAACCAGAAATAATGAGACACCAAGGATCATGTAGGCTATATAAGTGGGGTTGGCTGTACATACTCCTTTGCATGAAAGCTTTAGTAATAAAACTCAGTTTCAGATGTTGGCAATTGCTTTTAGTCATTAACTCTACCTTACTAGATTTGCACCTGTACTAAACAAGCACTTGCTAATTAATCAATCAAGGGTGACTATTTCATCAATAGCCTTTCAGATTCCATAACCATTTTAGTTCCATAAGTTCTACGGGAGATGATCTAAAGTCAACTGCTCATTGTCCAGGAGCGATGGCGATTATAATCGATTCCTACCCAGCTGGGGATAAAATGTCTCACACTCGCCCGCCACATTCCGGCTACGGCAGTCGTAAGCTACCAGTCAGGAGATTCGAGAACACAATGCGCGGGACGGCCATGGGCCCTTCTACACCGGGGGTTATCTCAGTGCCAGGTCGCTCAATCTATAACTGCCCACGGTCATGCCAGGTCGATCAGGCCCTGCCTGCCCTCGGACCATGCCAGGTTGATCAGAATAGTTGCCCACGGTACAGCTGAGGCCCTGGGTGTTAGGCGTCAACATCTCCATCACCGACTCGAATAACCTTACTCGGCTTCGCGGGAGGTACTCAGACCTACTCCGTTAAGTGATCGACGCGTTCAATTTGACTGAAGTTACATTCCCGAACGGGTCCTAGGCGACACAGATGGGAGCCTACTAGCACACAGAACCCATGTCCTGCTGTTCTTACATCCCGCCTCCGTCTCAGATTAATTATCACATGGTTATCTCATGATAGCACAGGCTAAACATGATCAGTATCCACCTATTGCGGGAGACAGGAAATCACCCGACTTTTACCGGTCTAAGCAGGGCTAAGCATATAACGAGCCTAGACCTAAACAGGGATATCAAGATATATTGCAGGTGGACAAGGATAAGTAATAATGCATCAACGGTAGCAAACAATTCCTATAACCTAATGCAACATCCATCATCAGGTTAATTGTAAAGCATTTGCAAACCGTAGGAGTTAGAATGCTCCGGGGCTTGCCTCGCTCAAAGTCCGAAGGGCGGTGATCGCGGCACTCCGGCAGCTCTTCAACGTCTCCTCCTGGGATTTTCTCTTCCGGCGTCTCCTCCGGGTACTGCTCCTCGGGTGACAGATCCTGAACTTCCACTACCGATCCTGCATGATGCATAACATGAATAAATAACGCGAATGCATGCAGGATGCATGGGGATGCAACATGGAACAAGGCATTCCAGGAGATAAGCACAGGTCATCTACTGCTACTCAACTGCTTAACCTCCCATATTCAACGTGTTAAGCTATGTTGTCACCACATCAAAGTATACTTAATGAGTTTATTACCCTCTAATTACTTGCTGAAATAAATCTAATTAAACTAGCCTATAACAGCAACCCATCCTAGATAGCTTCAGAAAAATCTACAGAAGTTACTGGAAGTTAACAATATGTAATCTAGTCCCTGGTCCAAATTTCATCCCATTTGGACTTAAACTCCATTCTATATGAAAAAGACAAATTCTATCATGGAAAGGTGCTTTGAACTACACACCTTAGCAAAAAGTGTCAAACAATAGATTTTTCATTTTTCTACTGAACTTCCTAGCACAAGAGCAGTGTGCATAAATTCTCAGGATCATATTCCTCATATTCTAATTACTACAAAATAAACAAGGAAACAACATTTAACCATTTTAAAAGCTACTGCTAAAATAATTCACAGAACAACCTTATATTATATTTTCCCCTGAAACTATATATCCATACAAACCTAGCAAAACTAGAATCACATTTTTCTGACTTATACATAATTAGTTATGCATTTTCCAAGTTATCAGCACTTTTCTAATTTAAATAAATCTACACATAAAAATATCACCAAAATGCATTTAACATTTTTCACAGTTAGATCTAATCATGCTGAATACAACAAAATTTGTTTCACATGATTTGGACTTAAAATGAGCCTTGTAGGACTTTTTGAAGCCTTTACATAATTCTGCAAAAACAAACTAAAAGAAACTCAATCCTAAACGCTACGGACTCCCAACTTGACTCAGCCGAGGCTCGAGGCAAATGCTCGGCACACTCGACTTGACTCATCCGAGGCTCAAGACAAGGCTCGGCACACCCAACTGACTCAGCCGAGGCCTACAATACCCAGATTTTCCCTTTTTCTCTCTCACACTCTCTCTTTGACTCGGTCGGCGAGGCTCACTGGTCAGACGACCAAGCTACTAGGCGAGGCTAGGCTCGGCGGTCAACGGCGGAGTTTGGCGCCGTTGTCGTTGACTTGCCCTAGCTCGTCGACGGCGAGGCTTCCGGTGATGCTGAGACCATCACTGGATGCGGGTTTGCGAGGCGAACACGACTAACTGACGCGCTGAGCCAAAGGGATACCGGAGCAAGCTCAACGGCAGCCATGGCGAAGCGGCGGCTCTGCGACTCGGCGGCGAAGCTCTTCTCGGTGAGCTTGAGGCTCGGCGAGACTAACACTAGCCCAAGCAAGTCCTAAGCGACCTATTGGAGCAACTTTCGGGCCTCGGCATCCCCGGCATTGCCCGGAGCGATGCACAGCGGCGGTCCACGGCGGACATGGCGGCGACACGGCTCGGTTCCGGCTGAAACATGGCGAAGAGAGGTCTCCATCGAAACCTAGGCAACTACAGCGGTAGAGAAGACTAGAACATGGCTCGGTTTGGGATAGCTTGGCCGGAGATGAGCGGTTCACATGAAGGTCATGGTTGCAGCCATGGCGAGAACCCGAGGATAGCACTCAACGTTCTGCCTGCTAGAGAGGGAAAGAGGGGGAACCAACCCTGGCAGGTGAAAGAGGAGGTCAAGACGGAGAGGATGGCGGGAGGAATCGGGCGGCGGTGCGGTGAGTAGCGAGTAATCGCTCGCCGGAGTTCGGCGGGCGGCGGCGGCGTGGAGCTCTGGTGAAGATGGGGTGGAGTGGAGCAAGGGAGAGAGTGAGCGATGAAATGCTCTTCCGGTTGCGAGCACGGGGCGGAGCGAAGGCAAAAGGAAACGAAGTGATGGGTGCATTGCACCTGGCCAGTTCCCGTCGGGGAGGAGCTCCCGACCGGTCGCGGCGGCGTCAGGCATCGTGCGCCACGCGGCGAACAAGCACCGAGCGCCAGGGCGACATGGCGAGTTCGAGCGCAAACCACGGGCGGCGATGACGGTGGTTTGGCCGGCCGGCGAGGCGGTCTCGCGGCGGCGGGTGGTTCTGTCGGCGCGGAGGGAGCGGCGTCTGCGGGGAAGAAAAAGGAGAGGCTGACAGGCCGGGCCTACTAGGGTTAAACTAATGAAGTTTGGTTAAAAACTTCGATGCTCCACAACTCCTAAACTAAGCCGAATTAGGAAAAGGTCCTAAAAGCAAAGTTGCTTAGAATTTTGTAAGGAACAAATCATCTTTAAGGCTCGAGTCCAAATTCTGCTTAAAAGAAAGAAATTTACTTCTAATCAAATTTTCTAATGCAAGAAATCCCATTTTAGCAACTTTTCTGAGAAAGTGCTTTTAAACAAAGTTGTTTATTTCATCAAGATATACAACTTTGTTTTAAGGCACTAAGTCAGAACAGAAAGCAAAACAAGGTTACACTAGAGACTATGCAAGGACTTAAGCACTTATTCAAACAGATGCATATGAAATGATGAGATGCTATGCTTATGCTATGACAAATTATGCAGTTTAAGGAATGCTTAACACCTAGGGTGTTACACCTCGCACGCTGGAAACGCATGGGGTGTCTTGGGCACCACGCTAGCTATCCGCGACTGTGGCCAAACCCGCGCGGACGCGCCGGTCTCCTCCGTTTTCGGCCGATTTTTCCGGCAACGCTAATACACGGCCTATTCCTACCCCATCGTCCCCCTCCCGGCGCCCGGTTCGCCCCAAGGACGGAAGCCTCGCGCGCTGGAAACGCATGGGGCGTCTTGGGCACCCCGCTAGCTATCCGTGACTGTGGCCAAACCCGCGCGGACGCGCCGGTCTCCTCCGTTTTCGGTCGATTTTTCCGTTAACGCTAGTACACGGCCTATTTCTACCCCATCGTCCCCCTCCCGGCGCCCGGTTCGCCCCAAGGACGGAAGCCTCGCGCGCTGGAAATGCATGGGTCGTCTTGGGCACCCCGCTAGCTATCCGCGACTGTGGCCAAACACGCGCGGACGCGCCGGTCTCCTCCGTTTTCGGCCGATTTTTCCGTTAACGCTAGTACACGGCCTATTTCTACCCAATCGTCCCCCCCCCGGCGCCCGGTTCGCCCCAACGACGGAAGCCTCGCGCGCTGGAAACGCATGGGGCGTCTTGGCCACCACGATAGCTATCCGCGACTATAGCCAAACCCGCGCGGTCGCGCCGGTCTCCTCCGTTTTCGGCCGATTTTTCCGTTAACGCTAGTACACGGCCTATTTCTACCCCATCGTCCCCCTCCCGGCGCCCGGTTCGCCCCAAGGACGAAAGCCTCGCGCGCTGGAAACGCATGGGGCGTCTTGGGCACCCCGCTAGCTATCCGCGACTGTGGCCAAACCCGCGCGGACGAGCCGGTCTCCTCCGTTTTCGGCCAATTTTTCCGTTAACGCTAGTACACGGCCTATTTCTACCCCATCATCCCCCTCCCGGCGCCCGGTTCGCCCCAAGGACGGAAGCCTCGCGCGCTAGAAACGCATGAGGCGTCTTGGGCACCCCGCTAGCTATCCGCGACTGTGGCCAAACCCGCGCGGACGCGCCGGTCTCCTCCGTTTTCGGCCGATTTTTCCGTTAACGCTAGTACACGGCCTATTTCTACCCCATCGTACCCCTCCCGGCGCCCGGTTCGCCCCAAGGACGGAAGCCTCGCGCGCTGGAAAAGCATGGGGCGTCTTGGCACCCCGCTAGCTATCTGCGACTTTGGCCAAACCCGCGCGGACGCGCCGGTCTCTCCTCCGTTTTTCGGGCGATTTTTCCGTTAACGCTAGTACACGGCCTATTTCTACCCCATCTTCCCCCTCCCGGCGCCCGGTTCGCCCCAGGGACGGAAGCCTCGCTCGCTGGAAAACCGCATGGGGCTCTTGGGCCCACCCCGCTGCTATCCAACGACTGTGTGCCACCCCTCGACGACGTCCGGTCTTCCTCCTGTTTTCGGCTGTTTTTTTTCTTTTCGTTAACGCTAGTACCAGGCTATTTCTACCCCATCGGTCCCCGCCCCCCCCATCGCCCCGCGCGCCCGGTTCGCCCCAGGACGGAGCCTCTAGCGAGTCTCTTTAAACCTGTGGATTTGGGTCACCGCCTTTCAGCTCAGACTTGACCCCCCTCTCTGGAGAAGAAGGCTGACAAGAAGAATGTGGGTGTGGACAGAGAGCCAGGAAACGGATGGGGGAAATGTGAGTGTTGGTAGGAGCAACGTGTGAATGACGCGCGTCTCCCTCCGTTTTTGGCGGATTTTTTTTTTCCGTTAAACCGCCTAGTACACGTCCTATTTCTAAACCTCTTTCTAACTCTACGACCTCTCCCGCCTCCGCCCTTCCCGGTTCCCCCATGGACGTACAGCCCTCGCGCGCATGTCAACGCAACTGGGGCTCTTGGCACCCCGCTAGCTATCCATGCGACTGTGGCCAACCCCCCCACCCACCGCGACGCGCCGGTCTCCTCCTCCCTTTTCGGCCGATTCTTTCCGTTAACGCTAGTACACGCTTTTCTAAACCCATCGTCCCCCTCCCGGCGCACCGGTTTCGTCCCACAGGACGGACAGCCTCGCGCGCTGAATCCTTGGTTCTTGGGCACCCCCGCTAGCTAAGCCGCGACTGTGGCCAAACCCCGCGGAGACGCGCCGGCCTCCTCCGTTTTCGGTCGGCCGTTTTTCCCGTTAACCGCCTATACACGGCCTATTCCTACCCTCATCGTACCCCCCGTCCCGCCCCGCGCTTGTTCGCCCCCAAGGATGAAAGCCTCGTCCGCGCTCTGGAAAGGCTGGGTGCTTGGCACCCCTCTAGCCCTTTCTCGCGCTGGTGGCCAAACCCTGTTCGGACCAGTCGCCGTTCTCCTGTTTTTCTGCCTGATTTTTTCCGTTAACGCATACACGGACCTATTTCTATCACAAACCCCTCGTCCCTCCCCTCCTCCTTTCGCACCCAGTTACGGAGCCCTCATCCGCTCTTTATGAAATGCATATCTTTTCACCCCTTCCCTACTGTCCACACCCCGCTCTTCGAGGTGCCGTCTCCTCCTTGTTCCGATTTTTTCCGTTACCGCATACCTCCCTTTTCACCATCTTTCTCCGGCTGCCCGGCCGGTTGTTTTGCTTCCCCCAGGACGGAAGGCCTCGCCGCTGGAAAACGCATGGGCGTCTTGGCAACCCCCGCAGCTCTTCCGTCGACTAGTGGCCAAACCTCGCGCGGACCCAGACCACGCCGTCTCCTCTCCTCCTTTTTCCGGCCGATTTTTCCGCTTAACAAGCTATTACACTGCCTATTTCTACCCCATCATCTCCCCCTCCCTGCTCCCTGTTCCTCCCCGTACGGCAAGCCCTCGTGCGCGCTGGAAACGCTGTGCGTGTCTTGGGCCCCTGCAGCTATCCGCGACTATTCCAAACCCGCGCGTGACGACGCCGGTCTCTTTCCTTTTCGCGGCCGATTTTTTCCTTAACGCTAGTAACGAGCGGCCTATTTCTTCACCCCATCGTCGCCTGCCCCTCACCGGCGCCGTATTATCGCCCCAAGGACGGAAGCCTCCGCGACTGCGAAACGTCATGGTGCCGTCTTGTGCACCCCGCTGCTATCCCGACTGTGCCAAACCTGCCGGACAGCCCGGTTCTCCTCCGTTTGTCGGCGAGTTTTTTTCCGTTAACGCTAGTACAACAAAAGGGCCTATTCTAACCCCTCGTCCCCCTCCCGGCCCTCGCGTTTCGCCCCAAGGACGGAAGCCTCGCTGCTGTAACGCATGGGTCGTCTTTGGGGCAAAACCCGCTAGCTATGCCGCTGCTGTGGCCACACCCGACCCGCGCGGACTGCGCCGGTCCTCTCCGTTTTCGGGACTATTTTTCCGTTAACGCTAGTACACGCACCTTTCTACCCCATCGTCCCTCCCTCCCGGCGCCCGGTTTTCGCCCCAAGGATGGAAGCCTCGCCGCATGCGGACTAACGCATGGGCTTCTTGGCACGCCCGCTAGCTATCTGCGTATCCTTTTCCTCCAAAAAGAGCCCGCTGCCTACGCGCCGGTCTCCTATCCGTTTTGGGATTTTCCGTAACCCTAGTAACAGGCCTAGTTCTTCGAGACCACCATCGCCCCCTCCCACCGCTCCCGGTTTCGCCCCAAGGACTGCAAGCCTCGCGCGCTGGAACGCATGGGGCATCTTGGGCACCCACCGCTAGTATCACGCGACTGTGGCCAAACCCGCGCAGACGCGCCGGTCTTCTCCGTTTTCGGCCGATTTTTCCCGTTTAAAACGCTAGTACCCGGCACCTATTTCTCCCCATCAGTCCCCTCCCGTCGCCCGGTTCGCCCCAAGGACGGAAGCCTCGCAGCGCTGGACAGCCATGTGGGGCTCTTGGCACCCCACTAGCTATCGCGTACTGTGGCCAAACCCTGCGCGGACGCGCTCGGTCCTCCTTCCGTTTTCGTCCCGATGATTTTTCCGTATACGCTAGTACAAAAAAACACGGCCTATTTCTACCCCATCGTCCCCTCCCCGGCGCCCGTTTTCGCACCCAGGACGGAACCTCGCCCGCTGGAAAGCATGGGGCGATTCTTGGGCACCCCCTAGCTATCCACGTGTGGCCAACCCCGCTGAGCGACGCTCTGGTCTCCTCCCCGTTTTCGGCTCGTTTTTCTCGTTAACCTAGTACACGGCCTATTTCTACCCCACGTCCCCCCTCCTGCGCCGGTTCGCCCCAAGGACGGAAGCCTCGCGCTAGAAACGCATGGGCGTCTTGGGCACCCCGCCTAGCTATCCGGACTGTGCTAACCCGCGCGGACGCGTCCGGTCTCTTGTCCGTTTTCGGCGATTTTTTTTTTTCCGTTAACGCTAGTACACGGCCTATTTCTAACCACCCTCTCCATCTCCCCGCGCCTCGGTTGCGCCTAAGTACGGAAGCCTCGCGCTCTGAAAACGCATGGGGCGTCTTTGGGTCCACCCCGCTACTATGCGCGACGTGGACCAAACCCCGCGCGACCCTACGGGTCTCCTCCTGTTTTTGGTCCGCTATTATTTCTGTAACAGCGAGTACACACAAGGCCCTATTCTACCATTTTTAACCCCATCGTCCCCTCCCAGCGCCCGGTTTCGCCCCAGGACGGAAGCCTCGTCGCGCGCGCTAAATCGCATGGGGCGTCCTGGGCAAACCTGCGCTAGCTATCCGCGACTGTGGCCAAACCCGCGCGGACGCCCGTCTCCTCTCCCTCGTTGTCGGCCATTTTTTCCGTTAACGCTAGTACACAGTCATTCCTACCTTCTACCCCATCGTCCCCCCTCCCGGCGCCGTTTTTCGCCCTAGACGGAAGCCTCGCGCTCGTGGAAATGCTGGGGCTCTTGGCACACCCGCTATCTATCCGCGACTGTGGCTCAACACCTCGCGGAACGCGCAGGTCTCCTCGTTTTCGGCCGATTTTTTT
The DNA here is from genome assembly GCA_009763385.1 of Coix lacryma-jobi var. lacryma-jobi. NCBI lineage: Eukaryota > Viridiplantae > Streptophyta > Magnoliopsida > Poales > Poaceae > Coix > Coix lacryma-jobi. The sequence continues at coordinate 2,488 of VDCT01000434.1, read as the reverse complement.
CCTTTACGCTGTCACCGGCCTTATTCTACTCCCCATCGTCCACCTCATCGCCCGCGCCCCCTGTTCGCCCAAGCAGACCGGCATTACCCTCGATCCGGCGCCGTTCAGACGGAAAGCCTCCGCGCGTGAAACGCATGGGGCGTCTTGGGCACCCGCTAGCTAGTCCGCGAACTGTGCAACCCGCGATGAGCGCCGGTCCTCCTCGTTTTTCGGCCGTTTTTCCGTTAACGCTAGATACACGACCATTTCTAACCGCCCATCGTCCCGCCTCCCGCGCCCAGTTCTTGCCCCAAGGACGGAGCCTCGCGTGCTAGGAAACGCATGGGGTCGTCTTGGGCACCCCCTCTGCTATCTCGCGAGCTCGTGTGCCTAAACCCGCGCGATACGCGCCGGTCTCTCCTCCATTTGTTCGCGATTTTTCCGTAACGCTAGACATGCCATTTCTTTCTACCTCATTGTCCCCCTCTCGCGGCCCTGGTTTCGCCCCAAGGACTGGAGCTCACTCGCTGGAAAACGCAGGTCTCTTGGGCACCCGCTGTATCCATCCGCGGACTGTGCCAAACACCCCGCGACGCGCCGGTCGCTCCGTTTTGCCGATTTTTCCGTTACCGCTAGTACAACGGCCTAATCTACCAATCGTTCCCCCCCCCTGCGCCCGGTTCGCCCCAAGGACGCGAACCTCTTCGCGCGGGAACAATGGGGTCGTCTGCCGGCCAGCGCTAGTATGTCCGCGACTGATGGCCAAACCACCGCGCGACGCTGCCGGTCCCTCCTCCTATTTCGCGCCGATTTTTCCGTTAATTCGCTAGTACACGGCCTATTCTACCCCATCTCCCCCTCGTCCCGCCCGTTCGCCCCAAGAAGCGAATGACTCGCGCGCTGAAACGCAATGGGGGTCTTGGGCAACCGCCCGCTAGCTATCCGCTACTGTGGCCAAACCCGCGACGGACTGCCGGGCTCCTCCAGTTTCTTTGGAACCGATTTTTTCTTCGTTAACGCTAGTACAACGCCTAGTTTCTACCCCCATCGGTCCCCTCCGTGCGCACGTTCGCCCAATGGACGGAAGCTGCGCGCTTGAACTGCATGGGGCGTCTTGGGAACCCCTTAGCTACTCCGCGACTGTGGCCAAACCCGCGCGGACGCGCCGGTCCTCCTCCGTTTTCGGTTCGCGATTTTTTTTTTCCGTTAACGCTAGTACACGGCCAAAAAAAAAAAAAAAATATTTCCAGTTCGTCCCCTCGTCCCCCCCTTGGCCCCGCTTCGCCCCAAGGATGGAAGCCTCGCGCTGTGGAAAGCCGTGGTGCTCTTGGGTGCCACCCCGCTAGCTATCGCACTGTGGCCAAACGGCCCGCGGACGCCCCGCCGGTCTCCTCCGTTTTCGGCCGTTTTTTTCCGAAAAACGCTAGTACAACGGCTATTTCTTCTACCGCCATCCGTCCCCCCTGCGCGTCCCCACGGTCTACCAAGTCCCTCGCCCGGTTCTCCCCAAGGACGGAAGCCTCGTCGACCGCTGGAAACGCATGCGTCTTGGGCACCCCAGCTAGCTTCGCCGCGACTGTGGCCAAAACCCGCGTCGGACGCGAACCGTCTCCTCTCGTTTTCGCCCGATTTTTCGTTACGCTAGTACAAACTGCCTCTTTTCTAGCCATCGTCCTCCTCCCGCCCCGGCGCCCGGTTCTGCCCCAAGGACGGAAGCCTCGCTCGCCTGGAAACGCATGGGGCTGTCTGTGGGACCCGCTAGCTCATCCTCGCGTGTGGCCAAACCCGCGCGGACAGCGCCTGTCCTCCTCGTTTTCGCCGATTTTTTCCGTTACAGCTAGTTCACGGCCTATTTCTACCCCCTTGTCCTCCTCTCGCTCCCGGTTCTCCCCAAGGCAGAGCCCTCTCGCGCTGGAAACTGCATGGGGCGTCTTGGGCACCCCGCTAGCTATCCGCGACTGTGGCAACCCGCGCGGACGCGCCGGTCGCCTCCTGTTTTGGCTGAATTTTTCCGTTAACGCTAGTACACGGCCTATTTCTACCCCTCGCCCCCTCCCGCGCCCTGTTTTCGCCCCAAGAGAGCGGAAGCCCTCGCGCGCTGGAAACGAATGGGGAGTCTTGGGCACCCCCCGCTAGCTATCCGCGACTATGGCCAAACCCGCGCGGACACGTCGGTCCCTCTCCGTTTTGGCTAGTTTTTTTTTTCCGTTAAAACGCTAGTACACGTCCTTTTCTAACACCATCGTCCCTTCCCGACGCCTGTTCGCCCCAAGGATGGAAGCCTCGCCGCTGACAACGCATGGGGCGGTCTTTGGCACCCACGCTAGCTATCCGCGGACTGTGGCCAAATCCCGCGGACGCGCCGGTCTACTCTGTTTCGGTGCGGCCGATTTTTGTGGTAACGCTAGTACCGACCTATTTCTACCTCTAACCCCATCGTTCCCTCCCGGCGCCCGGTTCGCCCCAATTACGGAATCCTCGCGCGCTGCAAATGTATGGGGCGTCTTGG
>VDCT01000433.1:0-24334 GCA_009763385.1 Coix lacryma-jobi var. lacryma-jobi | reverse complement strand
GCTAAAAACACTCTCTTTGTCCAAAGCTAAATAAGTAGAAAAGAGAAGAAAAACTTGCTTTCATCAGCACTGGACGACACGAACGGAGGAGAGTGCCTATTCTTTCTTTGATTCGTCATAAACGATATCCGCTGACTCAAGCATCTTCCCCAAGCCCTTGCCATTAAGCTAACTAATATCTCCCATAATCGGAGAATCGTTCTACTAAATCGGAGAATCGTTCTATTCTATCTGTTCCTTCCGTCCATTAAGGGCATCATGCATCATGCTGGTAAAACCAACGCTTTGGTCGCTATAAAGGTTGCTACCATGATGGCAGTGGCGGCACTCGCAAAAACTTGCTTCGAACCAATATTATTATCCAAGTCATTTGCATCGTTAAGGTCGAAAACCCCTGTAAAGGTAGGATCCCGCCTAAATGTAGTAATAACAGTATTCATTATGTCTTTATTGATCGAGAATTGCCGCCCAAGAGTGAACCACTGTGAGACCTAAGTCGTTGGTCGAGTGGGTAGCCGGTCCCGAGCAAATAAGAACTTTGCACGCGACTGTTGGAAACGAAAAGACGGAGATAGCTCAGTAAAAAAAACTAGGATATGAAACCCTAATTTCCCCTGGCCAACTAAGTTCCTGTTCCTGCGCCTGTTTGTCGATTTTTGTACGATCCCAGTCTAGGAGGAATATTTTTTAATCCAATAGTTTTGTATGAGTCGATTTGTATTCGTAACTCAAGTAAAATCCTGCCTAGGATAAATTGTCTGAACACCGAAACTTTTTAACAGTATAGAGTTTTTAAGATTATTCGTATAAATGATAGGATTTTTTGATGAGATGAATCCCACGATCAACAACATATGAGTCATGTGCTGAGGAAAGCAAGTCGTTATGTGCTTCGTAACTTCCGAGTTACGTAAGTGAGTGAAGGAGACGCCCTGCCAGGGTACTTACTAAAAGCGTATGCCAGCCCTGTGCCAGCCTTGTCATGAGCTGCCGGAAAAGTAGGTCAGCGTGCAACTCACTCAATGCCACGTCCCACGATCAGACCATACTCGGGCATGTTGGAAGGATATCGGTCCTGCCCAAGACAAGGGAAATGGCGCCCCTGCAAGAGCAGATGAGGTTGCATCTCGAGAAGCTTCAACTCGCTTAGTAACTGCAACACTAAAGACAAGAGAAACAGACAATTCAGCACGGGTCCTCGATACCGTGTAACGATTCACACAAGTTCTTCTTACTCTTGCCGATGCCTATAGTGTAGGTAGGGCTACGTAATTCCATAGTAAACTTAACTCTTATCAGCTGTCATCGCTAACAATATCTGATATTTAAAATACTACGATCGGGTGAAACACTTGGTTGGAATTGCCCACCAGTTCAAATCCATGAAGAAAGTAGGTAGTCTAACCGAGACACACACCTTGCTTTCCGCTCTATCGGAAAATGTTCTAACGACTATTAATTACTAGACCTCCTATCTCTGAAGGACCCGCCTCTACACCTGAAATATTCTATTAGACTGATTGACAGAAATAAGATATGAGCCTTCTTGCCATAAATAAGATTGAAGCTGCAGCAGGGAAAGAAGAAGTCACGCGCATATGTTTGATTGGTTTATTTAGTATCACAAGCAAGGGATTTAGCAGTCAATTAGAGGTAGAGGAATACTGAACTGTAGGAAAGGGGTAGAATCCAGATAATAAAGGGAAATAGCCCCCCCTGCCCGAGCCGATGAGGTTCTTGTTCAAGGTTTAGTGGGCGCATCCGTTGATTGGAATTGACATAAATAGATGAAAGAAAGAGTATCCCGCCTCAAGGGCATACAGCTCGCCAAGTATTCGATTTGTCTGTTTTGGAAGTCCCCTAAATAAGAAGATTTATATGATTTAGATGGATACGCAAACATATCAACTGGACCCGCCTCTCTTTGCGAAGGGAAGGAGATTCAAGAAATCATACTACATACTACTTGACTTTGGAGGGATCCTACTAATATATGACCCGCGCGCCGTTCTAACAATTCTTTCGAGACGTCGTAACCAAACATGAAACCCCAACGGCAATAAGAATCAATGCGACCCATAATATACAATAGGCGAACTCCTAAAACGACCCGGTTCATAATATCTTATTACAATAGGCGAGCAGTCCCAACTAAGAAAACAACCAACACTGATTCAAGCGACAAGCTTAATAATATAGTATAGATGCCCCACATTTATGAACTTAGTCATAACACCTGTCCAAAGCTGATAAAAGGGACCCGGCTCAATAGTGCTCGGAGTCTCAAGCAACAAACAGATGATCTAAGCTACCGCGAACGAGAATACAGTTAAGGACGTGAGTTGTTCCCCACGCGCGTCCTATCTTGGAAGTGGAAGGCCGAATTTAATTCAGTCAAAATATAGCCAAGGATCCGTCCAGTGGATCGCCCAAGGGCGCCTATAAATCGTATTCCTCCTCCGATTCTGAAGAAGAATCATCGATTCTGATGATGTACGTTCCAGGCAATTCCCCAGGCGTACCGTACCTGAGACAACCCTTTCCTCACCCGATAATTTCATTTCCGCTTCAGCTTCCTGACATCTTGATTTCTATCCTATCCTCCTCATTCTCCTCCGCCGTCTCCGGCGTCGGGCTCATTCAGCCTTCCATATCTTATTATTTCTTATTGGTATAGAGACTCAATCCTTCATGGATTAGAAGCACAACGCAGAATCAGCAAAATAAAAAGCTAGGCGCGTAGCGTACGAAAACCAATCCGAAAAAGTTCAATCAAGGTTGGGTAAAGAGGATTCCTTCGTGCTAATAAACCGAATGGTGAGCTGCTTCGTAGCAATGAGATCGCGGATGAAAGTAAATCTCAATATGCTTCGTCCTGGCATGATAAATTGGATTCGCTGCTAGGAATGTGGCGCCGAGCACACCAGAGTATAGGAGGAGGAAGAGAGACACCAAGTTCCTGAAGAAGAACGGAGGAGACCTGCGCGTTCGCGCGGGGTTTGGCCACAGTCGCGGATAGCTAGCGGGTGCCCAAGATGCCCCAGGCGTTTCCAGCGCGGAGGTTCCGTCCTTGGGGCGAACCGTGCGCGGGGGGGACGATGGGGGTAGAAATAGACGTGTACTAGCGTTAACGGAAAAATCGGCCGAAAACGGAGGAGACCGGCGCGTCCGCGCGGGTTTGGCACAGCGGATAGCTAGCAGGTTGCCCAAGACGCCCATGCTTTCCAGCGCACGAGGCTTCCGTCCTGGGGCGAACCGGGCGCTGGGAGGGGGACGATGGGTTGAAATAGGCCGTACTAGCGTTAACGGAAAAATCGGCCAAAAACGGAGGAGACCAGCGCGTCCGCGGGTTTGGCCACAGTCGCGCATAGCTAGCGGGGTGCCCAAGACGCCCATGCGTTTCCAGCGCGCGAGGCTTCCGTCCTTGGGGCAAACCAGGCGCCGGGAGGGAGACGATGGGGGTAAAATAGGCCGTGTACTAGCGTTAACGGAAAAATCAGCCGAAGACAGAGGAGACCGGCGCGTCCGCGCGGGTTTGGCCACAGTCGCGGATAGCTAGCGGGGTGCCCAAGACGCCCCATGCGTTTCTAGCGCGCGAGGCTTCCGTCCTTGGGGCGAACCGGGCGCCGGGAGGGGGACGATGGGGTAGAAATAGGCCGTGTACTAGCGTTAACAGAAAAATCGACCGAAAACGGAGGAGACCAGCGCGTCCGCGCGGGTTTGGCCACAGTCGCAGATAGCTAGCGGGGTGCCCAAGACGCCCCATGCTTTTCCATCGCGCGAGGCTTCCGTCCTTGGGCGAAACCGGGCGCCGGGAGGGGACGATGGGTAGAAATAGGCCGTGTACTAGCGTTAACGGAAACATGACTCCGAAAATGGAGGAGACCAGCGCGTCGCGCGGGTTTGGCCACAGTCGCAGATAGCTAGTGGGGTCCCAAGACGCCCCATGCTTTCCAGCGTGCGAGGCTTCCGTCCTTGGGGCGACCGGCGCGGGAGGTACGATGGGGTAGAAATAGCCGTGTACTAGCGTTAACGGAAAAATCGGCCGAAAACGGAGGAGACCGGCGCTCCGCGCGGGTTTGGCCACAGTCGCGCGATAGCTAGCGGGGTGCCCAAGACGACCCATGCGTTTCCAGCGCGCGAGGCTTTCGTCCTTGGGGCAAACCGGGCGCTGGGAGGGGGACGATGGGTAGAAATTAGGCCGTGTACTAGCGTTAACGGAAAAATCGCTGAAACGGAGGAGACCGGCGCGTCGCGTGGGTTTGGCCACAGTCGCAGATAGCTAGCGGGGTGCCCCAAGACGCCCCATGCTTTTCCAGCGCGCGAGGCTTCCATCCTTGGGGCGAACCGGGCGCCGGAGAGGGTACGATGGGGTAGAAATAGGCCGTACTAGCGTTAACGGAAAAATCGGCCGAAACGGAGGAGACCGCGCGTCCGCGCGGTTTGGCCACAGTCGGATAGCTAGCGGGGTGCCCAAGACGACCCATGCGTTTCCAGCGCGCGAGGCTTCCGTCCTTGGGGCGAACCGGCGCCGGGAGGGGGACGATGGGGTAGAAATAGGCCGTGTACTAGCGTTAACGGAAAAATCGACCGAAAACGGAGGAGACCGGCGCGTCCGCGCAGGTTTGGCCACAGTCGCGGATAGCTAGCGGGGTGCCCAAGATGCCCCATGCGTTTCCAGCGCGCGAGGCTTCCGTCCTTGGGGCGAACCGGGCGCCGGGAGGGCGACGATGGGGTAGAAATAGGCCGTGTACTAGCGGTAACGGAAAAAATCGGCCGAAAACGGAGGAGAACCGAGCGCGTCCGCGCGGGTTTGGCCACAGTCGCGGATAGCTAGCGTGGTGCCCAAGACAACCCCATGCGTTTCCAGCGCGCGAGGCTTCCCGTCCTTGGGGCGAACCGGGCGCCGGGAGGGGGACGATGGGGTAGAAATAGGCCGTGTACTAGCGTTAACGGAAAAATCGGCCGAAAACGGAGGAGATCGGCGCGTCCGCGCAGGTTTGGCCACAGTCACGGAAAGCTAGCGGGGTGCCCAAGACGCCCCATGCGTTTCCAGTGTGCGAGGCTTCCGTCCTTGGGGCCAACCGGGCGCCGGGAGGGGGACGATGGGGTAGAAATAGGCCGTGTCCTTGGGGCGAACCGGGTGCTAGGAGGGGGACGATGGGGTAGAAATAGGCCGTGTACTAGCGTTAACGGAAAAATCGGCCGAAAACGGAGGAGACCGGCGCGTCCGCGCGGGTTTGGCCACAGTCGCGGATAGCTAGCGGGGTGCCTAAGACGCCCCACGCATTTCCAGCGCGCGAGGTTTCCGTCCTTGGGGCGAACCGGGGGCCGGGAGGGGGACGATGGGGTAGAAATAGGCCGTGTACTAGCGTTAACGGAAAAATCGGCCGAAAACGGAGGAGACCTGCGTGTCCGCGCGGGTTTGGCCACAGTCGCGGATATCTAGCGGGGTGCCCAAGACGCCCCAGGCATTTCCAGCGCGCGAGGCTTCCGTCCTTGAGGCGAACCGTGCGCCGGGAGGGGGACGATGGGGTAGAAATAGGACGTGTACTAGCGTTAACGGAAGAATCGGCCGAAAACGGAGGAGACCGGCGCGTCCGCGTGGGTTTGGCACAGTCGCGGATAGCTAGCGGGGTGCCCAGACGCCCCATGCGTTTCCAGCGCGCAGGCTTCCGTCCCTGGGGCGAACCGGGCGCCGGGAGGGGGACGATGGGGTAGAAATAGGCCGTGTACTAGCGTTAACGGAAAACTCAGGCCGAAATGGAGGAGACCGGCGCGTCGCGCGGTTTGCCCACAGTCGCGGATTAGCTAGCGGGGTGCCCAGATGCCCAATGTGTTTCCAGCGCGCGAGGCTTCCGTCAGTGGGGCGAACCGGGCGCCGGGAGGGGACGATGGGGTAGAAATAGGCCGTGTTACTAGCGTTAACGGAAAATATCAGCCGAAAACGGAGGAGACCGGCGCGTCCGCGCGGGTTTGGCCACAGTCCGCGGATAGCTAGCGGGAGTGCCCAAGACGCCCATGCGTTTCCAGCGCGCGAAGGCTTCCTGTCCCTGGGGGCGAACCGGGCGCCGGGAGGGGGAAGATGGGGTAGAAATAGGCCGTGGTAACTAGCCGTGACGGAAAAATCGCCCGAAAAACGGAGGAGACCGGCGCCGTCCGCGCGGGTTTGGCCCAAAGTCGCAGATAGCTAGCGGGGTGCCCAAGGACGCCCCATGCTTTTCCATGCGCGCGAGGCTTCCGTCCTTGGGGCGAACCGGGCGCCGGGAGGGGTACGATTGGGTAGGAAAAGGCCGTGTACTAGCGTTAAACGGAAAAATCGGCCGAAAAAACGCGGAGGAGACCGGGCAGTCCGCGCGGGTTTGGCCACAGTCCGCGGATAGCTAGCGGGTGCCCAAGACGCCTCATGCGTTTCTAGCGCGCTGGGCGTCCGTCCCTTGGGGCGAACCGGGCGCCGGGAGGGGGATGATGGGGTAGAAATAGGCCGTGTACTAGCGTTAACGGAAAAATTGGCCGAAAACGGAGGAGACCGGCTCGTCCGCGCGGGTTTGGCCACAGTCGCGGATAGCTAGCGGGGTGCCCAAGACGCCCCATGCGTTGCCAGCGCGCGAGGCTTCGTCCTTGGGGCGAACGGGCGCCGGGAGGGGGACGATGGGGTAGAAATAGGCCGTGTACTAGCGTTAACGGAAAAAATCGGCCGAAAACGGAGGAGATCCGGCGCGACCGCGCGGGTTTGGCTATAGTCCGCGGATAGCGATACGTGGTGGCCAAGACGCCCAATGCGTTTGCCAGCGCGCACGAGGCTTCCCGTCGTCCTTCACTCGGGGCGAACTCGGGCGACGGGGGGGGGAACGATTGGGTAAAAATAGGCCGTGTACTAGCGTTAACGGAAACATCGGCCGAAAACGGAGGAGACCGGCGCGTCCGCGCGTGTTTGCCACAGTCGCGATAGCTAGCGGGGTGCCAAGACGACCCATGCATTTCCAGCGCGCGAGGGCTTTCCGTCCTTGGGGCGAACCGGGCGCCGGGAGGGGGACGATGGGGATAAGAAATAGGCCGTGTACTAGCGTTACGGAAAAATCGACCGAAACCGGAGGAGACCGGCGCGTCCGCGCGGGTTTGGCCACAGTCACGGATAGCTAGCGGGGTTGCCAAGACGCCCCATGCGTTTCCAGCGCGCGCGGCTTCCGTCCTTGGGGCGAACCGGGCGCCGGGAGGGGGACGATGGGGTAGGAATAGGCCGTGTATTAGCGTTGCCGGAAAAATCGGCCGAAAACGGAGGAAGGGAGCCGGCGCGTCCGCGCGGGTTTGGCCACAGTCGCGGATAGCTAGCGTGGTGCCCAAGACACCCCATGCGTTTCCAGCGTGCGAGGTGTAACACCCTAGGTGTTAAGCATTCCTTTAAACTGCAATATTTGTCATAGCATAAGCATAGCATCTCATCATTTCATATGCATCTGTTTGAATAAGTGCTTAAGTCCTTGCATAGTCTCTAGTGTAACCTTGTTTTGCTTTCTGTTTCTGACTTAGTGCCTTTAAAACAAAGTGTATATCTTGATGAAATAAACAACTTTGTTTAAAAGCACTTTCTCAGAAAAAGTTGCTAAAATGGGATTTCTTGCATTAGAAAATTTGATTAGAAGTAAATTTCTTCTTTTAAGCAGAATTTGGACTCGAGCCTTAAAGATGATTTGTTCCTTACAAAATTCTAAGCAACTTTGCTTTTAGGACCTTTTCCTAATTCGGCTTAGTTTAGGAGTTGTGGAGCATCGAAGTTTTTAACCAAACTTCATTAGTTTAACCCTAGTAGGCCCGGCCTGTCAGCCTCTCCTTTTTCTTCCCCGCAGACGCCGCTCCCTCCGCGCCGACAGAACCACCCGCCGCCGCGAGACCGCCTCGCGGCCGGCCAACCACCGTCATCGCCGCCCCGTGGTTTGCGCTCGAACTCGCCATGTCGCCCTGGCGCTCGGTGCTTGTTCGCCGCGTGGAGCACGATGCCTGAAAGCCGCCGCGATCGGTGGGAGCTCATCCCCGACGGGAACTGGCCAGGTGCAATGCACCCATCACTTCGTTTTCCTTTTGCCTTCGCTCCGCCCCGTGCTCGCAACCAGAAGAGCATTTCATTGCTCACTCTCTCCCTCGCTCCACTCCACCCCATCTTCACCAGAGCTCCACGCCGCCGCCGCCCGCCGAACTCCGGCGAGCGATTACTCGCTACTCACCGCACCGCCGCCCGATTCCTCCCGCCATCCTCTCCGTCTTGACCTCCTCTTTCACCTGCCAGGGTTGGTTCCCCCTCTTTCCCTCTCTAGCAGGCAGAACGTCGAGTGCTATCCTCGGGTTCTCGCCATGGCTGCCACCATGACCTTCACGTGAACCGCTCATCTCCGGCCAAGCTATCCCAAACCGAGCCATGTTCTAGTCTTCTCTACCGCTGTAGTTGCCTAGGTTTCGATGGAGACCTCTCTTCGCCATGTTTCAGCCGGAACCGAGCCGTGTCGCCGCCATGTCCGCCGTGGACCGCCGCCGTGCATCGCTCCGGGCAATGCCGGGGATGCCGAGGCCCGAAAGTTGCTCCAATAGCCTTGCCTGAGGAGAAAGAGCGTTTTATCTACACATCCCATTTTAAAACCCTAGCAAGCAAAAAGGTTTTCAACCTATCATACCAGGCTCTAGGGGCTTGTTTCAAACCATATAAAGCTTTGTGAAGTTTAAAAACATGGTTTGGAAACTTGGGATTTTCAAAACCGGGGGTTGCTCAACATACACTTCTTCTTCTATGTAGCCGTTTAAGAAGGCACTCTTGACATCCATTTGAAAGAGTTTAAACCCTTTGGATGCAGGAAAAGCCAAGAGTATCCTAATAGCCTCCAAACGAGCTACAGGAGCAAAAGTCTCCTCAAAGTCTATCCCCTCCTTTGACTATAACCCTTGGCCACAAGACGCGCTTTGTTCCTCACAATGTGGCCGTCTTCTCCTTGTTTATTTTTGAAAACCCATTTTGTCCAATAGGATTACAGTTAGGAGGAGGAGGAACTAGAACCCAACACCGATTTCTCTCAAAGTTTTCTAACTCCTCATGCATGACATTGACCCAATCCGGATCCGTCAAAGCGTGTCCAACATCTCGGGGCTCAAAATCAGCAACAAAAGCAGAATGAGCGAAGTGAGAGATGTGCTGTGACCTGGACCGAGTAACCCGTTTGTCGATGCTGCCGATCATCTGCTGAGGCGGGTGCTGGCGCTGAATGTGTCGTGGCGCCTCCCGGGCTGAAGTAGCCTCCCCCTAACAGCAGCTGGAGCCTCCCGGGTACAAAAGGTACCGCTCGGGGTGGCGGATCCCATGGCCCAGGGAAGAAGAGGTGTCGGGGCAGTGTCGCATGAGTCATCGAAAGCCGCTCTTTGCGGCACGGCAGGTGGAGGGAGTGCTGGATCATCCATACCTTCAGCACCCTCGTCATCATCAAAAAAGAGGCTCACCCACCTCATGGTCGCCTGCACGCTCCAAGCGAGAGAGGGACAAACAAGAGTCTCGTCGAAGGTGACATTGATGTCTCCATGACTCTGTTAGTATCAAGGTTAAGTACACGATATGCGTGAGTGTGAGTGCATAAACCCAAAAATACACCGTCAGAAGAACGAGACTCAAATTGTCCAGGTTGCCTTTCTTCAATATAAAACAAGGCAACCGAAGACTCTAAAATAATTTACCTTGGGCTGTTTTCCAAAACGCAACTCATAGAAGTCTTCTTCAAAAAAGCTCTTAGAAAAATGCGATTGGAAATATAGCACGCAGTGTTCATAGCTCGGCCCAATAACGCCTAGAAGTCCTATGCTCATCGAGCATCATCCGGCCATCTCAACAAGGTCCGATTCTCCTCTCTACAACAAAATTTTGAGGCGGTGTGTAAGGGGAAGAAAACTGGTGCTCCAAACCCAAAGAGTTACAAAACTTCTCAAAATCCGAATTCTTGAATTCGGAACCATATCACTCCTAATAGCCCGCATTGAGTTCAAAGGAACTCGTTCTGAAGACGCAAAATCAGATTGCGAACAAAAGAGAAAGTCTCGGTCTTCTCAGCTAAAAAGAAGACCCACGAATATCGAAAAGTCATCAACACAACAACAAGCACATACCACTTCCCCCCAACCGAGCTCACCCGAGCGGACCAATAAGGTCCATGTGCAAAAACTCTCCAGGGCGCTTGGTCATGACCTGAGTCACTGGATGGTGGGGAGCGGCAACCATTTCCCGTGTCTACAAGGTGGCAAACAAGATCCTTCTCCATAGCAACTTGGGCAATCCTGGATTAGGCCAAGAGAACTAAGCCTTGCAAGCAAGTCGAAGCTCAAATGTCCAAGTCTCCTATGCCACTTCCAAAGATCAGAGGAGGAAGGTCCAGCCACAAGACAACGAGAAGTGCCAAAGACTCCGAGAAGTTCGACGAAAGATTTTCCAAAGGGCGAAATCAAACACCACAAGATTGCCCTGAGGATCCAAAATACGACTGAGATGGTTTAAAACGATCTCAGTCGTCGTCAAAAAGTTGCGAAACATGCGAAACAGAAAGAAAGCAAATTTAAATGCAAGTTAGAAACAAGAGAAACATCGCGCAACACAAAGTGCTATTCACTCGCACAGACCGCGAGACAATACCTATAACTTTGCTAGTCGCCGAAGGTTATGGATCCTTCCGGCGACAGGGCTAAGGCGGAGAACCAAATTGGCATGTCCGGTCAGTTGCTCGAGCAACGGAATACCCAACCAAATGTCCTCAACCGTTTTACCTTACATCAATAAAAATAAAAAGACAAGGGTGAGCATACGGTCCAACACTCGGGGGGTAGTGAAGTAGGAAGAATAGCCAGTGTTGGGCAGGCTGCTCAAAAAACGGGTTACAGAAAAAAACATTCTAGCAGTCTACGAGCGGGAAGCGTTCACACGCATAGGGGAAAAACGTGGTCCGCTGGGGAAGAAGAGTCTCACTTCGATACTCCAAACGCGGTTGGGGGAAAGCGCTCAACAAAGCCTCCGCACGGGTCCGTAGCTGCAAAGCAGGACCCCGTAGGGCACGCTCCTACGAGGCATAGCCTAGCAAAACTTGAGGCACTGCGCCTCTAGGCCTATGACGTAACGACCCTAATTCCCATGGGGCCCACGGACTCACTATCAAGCCCTGACAGCGATCCGTACAGCCAAGAGATTAAGACCGGGTTCGCCACTGGGGCTACATCAGTGCACGCATAGTCCGCAGGACTCATATCACAATTCAGTTACAACCTCTTGATACATTGTGACAAATAACAACGGAGTAAGTAAATAGCGGAAGACTTAAAATAAAATTAGTTTACAACCAGGGTTTTCAAAATAAAATTAAAAGTGAAGTTTATCAAGACCATAGTTCAAATAGATAGAGTTGGCAGGGTAGCATATGAAACAACAAAAGATAAAAGAGACCATCACCCAAGCCCGAGGGTGATAATCACCTCAGCGGCCTCATCGGCCTTCTTCCTGAACAACAGTCACACAGCAGGTCCAAGGCATATGAGGAAATCTGCCATACCTGCACATGGGTAAAAGAAAACCCTGAGTACAAAGGTACTCAACAAGACTTACCCACTAAGAAAAAAGGGGAGAAGACTCAGGTATAAGAGGCAGGGTAGCAAGGTAAAAAAAAAGGCTTAAGCAAGGTTCAAGCATTTGCAGAAACAGCAATTTTTCTATCCTTATTTTGAAAAGACTCAAAAAATTCCTGTTCCATCATAATCCCTGATTCATTGTACTTTCCAAAAAATCAGGGACCTAGTGGAGAACCACTCCATGTGGACAGTCATGACTAAGTCTCCATAACCGAGGAGCAGCAAGGAGCAGCCGTTAATCGGATAAATAATTACTCCGCTGAGGGTCCAATCACACTTGCATATGTAGCACCCAGCTTGCATATGCCAACTCGTCTACCACGATTCCTCAAGATTGGGCCCGGTCCTACGCACCGGAAGTACAGTACACCCATCCAATCCGGGACTCTAACCCACGTGGGTACATGATACTTCCGCCATCTCTCCATCTCCCAGTGCTGCGGTTGTCGGGCCAATAACGGATTCCTCGGAGCCGAGCTCCGTAGTATGTGGAATAGTTGCACGTCTTAGTCAGCAAGGCACCCATACAGGTGGGTCCACAAATTTTTCCACGCCAGCGACAAGCAATCGGGACTTAGCCCGAGAGTACAGTCCTCATGTCAGTTTTGCAAACCTTGCTGTCCCGGTCGGTGTCAACGTGGTCCCCGGACTACAACATGGACGGCACCGTACGCAAGGACAACCTCTCCTAACATGGGACTAGGTACGGATCAGATTACTTAGCCAATGGTGGGAGTAAACCAGAAATTCCCATAAATATCCTAAAGTGATCACACTTTCGAGATTGGCATTTTTATTGCAATCTATCAATATAGCATGCTAAGTTTCACAAAATAGTTTTGAAAAGCGGTTGGTTATCAGGGAATCAGTGTCAAGGTAGATAATGCATCAGATAGGATTTCACTCAACTCCGATCAACCTAATGCAATAATTTAACTCAAAACATTTAAGGAAAACATTTATAAAAGCAAGTAGGGGTTAAATGAACCGGGGCGTGCTATGCCTTGGACGGCAAAAAGAGCAGACTCGGGGTTAGGTATAGGTGTCGGAGCGCGGGTCGCCCCGGGAACAGATCATTCGGCTTTGGTACCTCGACTTCAGGGCCTTCTTCCTCGGCACTATACGTTATGCAATGATGCTTGCACATGAGTATGCTAGTATGAACAAAGTGCATTAGGACAAACTAGAAGTATAGCCTTGCAAAGTAATAAGTGGTTGTTAAGTGACGATAGATTACTTTTCCCGTTTAGCAATATTAACAAAATTAATTAAGCAAACTTTTTTAAACCGTAAGCATGGACATTAGCAAGGCATACAACAAACATCAAGACCAGAGAGGGTATGGGTCTATGAACATCACGCAATCCAAAAGTCAGTCACATCAACAGGGCATTCACGCTAACCCTAATTCACCTTTTTTCTATTTTTCTAATTATTGAAAAAGTCATTTTAGAAGCTGCTCCAAAAATTATAAATTTAATCCACACAAGTTTTCATTAGGGTACAGTATAAGGGGGGGCAAAACAAATTCATAATTTTGGGGGTCATAAGGTGCTCAATAAAATCTAGACAATTTAATTAACAAAAGGCACTATTCATTATTAAAATAAAGCTCAAAAAATCAACTTGCTCCAAAGACTTCAAATGTTACCGAGGACTCATCAGACATAACTAATTGCAAATTTTATCTCAAGATTTTTGGAGCTAATAACACTCTAAAAATACCAAAGCTTTCATTTTTCAATTAAAAGGGGAATTTTTCATTTCAAATTTTGCAGGAAGGTCAAGTTTATATTAGTTTTATAAAATACTCAAGGTGCAAAGAGTCTACATCAAAAATTTCAGAATTTTTGGATCATCAACACAGAAAAATCAACAAAAAGATAAATGAAACCACTATTCCATGTATGGAAGAAATAGAAAACCCGGCACTGTTCTTTCCCTCCGTTCGCCGGCGACCACCGACTGACGGCGTCGCTGCTACGCCGGGCCACGACGAGGCGTTCTCAGGCGAAACGAGGAGATGGAACGGCGAAGTTACGCCAGGGGCAAACAGGGGGGGACGGTAGAGACCAATTGAGGGAGTGGGGATAAGAGCACAGAACACGGCGGAGATTTTGAGCTAGGTTGGTTGAGCACGGGGGCTTGGCTGGTGCGGTGCTGGCGACGGCGGCGGGAGGTGTGGGAGTGAGTGAGTCGGGCTACCGGCGGGCACTTATATAAGCCACGGGCTAAGCGGCCGGCAGAGAGCTCGGAAGGGGTGTGGACGACGTTCGGCCGAGGGCCGCGCAATCGATGTGCGAGCTGCCTGATCGGGAGGACGGAGTGAAGTCGGGGCATGGCGTGAGCTCGCAGGCCGTTTTGGTCAACGGGGAGGGGAGGCGATGAAATGGGAGGCAGTGCGGGGACGGGCGAGGTTTCTGAGAGGTAACGGCTGGCATGAGCGGACGCGAACAATGATCACGCGGCCGCAAGGCGGAGGTCGGAGCATTGCGGGCGGCTGCCAGGCGCGTGGGGAGCAAAGCCGTGCGTGCCTTGCAGGCACGGCGCCGGCGCCATGGCCGGGCCAGGCCCCCCCCCCTGTCGCAGGAAGAAGAGGAACAGGGTTAGGCTAGGTTTTGACTTTGGTCATTTCTGTTTTTTGCAAAATTACTCCCAAAATTTGAACTGTGCGACCCCAACAAACTCCAAATCCCAAACGTTGCTCAGGAAAAATGAGATCTCAACTTTGCCAATATGAACATTTTCAAAATCAATTAGTTTTGGAACAAGATTTGAAACTCAGGAAAAGGGGACACTTTTGAAATTGAATTCAATTCAAAAATTACTTTGGATTTATACAAGAAAGAAACTTGAAAATCTTCCAACATGAAAGTTGTTCTTTATTTATCAAAAACCTACAACTTTGCTATTAACACTTCCTTGAAACTCATTAGTTTTTGAACTCATTTTGAAACTGAAAGGGACAAAAAACTGGATGATAATTTGAAATAACTCAAAACTTTGCTACTGCAACTTGAAAATTGTTAATACCAAAGTGTTTCTCTTTGATTAGATTACAACTTCGCTTTTTGAGACCAACCCCAAATTTTGAATAATTTTTTAAATTACAAAAAGAGGGATAAAATCCAGGGTGGGTTTGAAATCAGGTTTTGTCAAAGCGATTTGGAAAGCAAAATCTGATTTTGAACTTTGGCAACAACAACAAAAACTTCAAGACACCAAAGGAACAAGAATTTACACAAAGCTAGCACAGAGGTGAATTACCATTTGCCCAGTAGAGAGAAGTGGGCTTAAATAGGGGTTTTTGCAAATAGAGGTAAATCACATAAAAAGATACATTAAGAAAAATGCATTACAATGAACTCATGAATCAAGCTGCTTAATGAGATAATGATGATAGTCAAGTTTAATTTACATTGCTAAAACACCAGGGGGTTACAGCTCCCCCCCCTAAAAGAAATCTTTCGCCCGAGATTCCCCCACGTCTTACAAAAGGACAAAGAAGGGAATAAAGGACCAAAACTTACATTAGAAGGGATTCGAAGAAAGTGTGGTAGTTCTTGCTAAAGAAGTCTTCAGACCCACGTAGGCTTCTCTTCAGAGTGCTGGTTCCACTGGATTTTATACCCTCTTGTGGTGTCTTCGGTAACGCGGAGCCTTGTGGACCAAACACACGCGAACTGGATTATTCCGAGTTAGGATAGATCAGGCTATAGCTCGACACCTTCAACTTCCACGAATGTTCTGGTTACTCGGGAGAAGACACTTCTTGAGTTGGGAGACATGAAAACATTGTGGAAAGCGGAGAGATGATCGGCAACTTTAGCTGTAAGATACCTTGCACAACATTCCAAAATCTCAAATGCGACCAATGCGGTGTAGAGGCGGTGGGTGCAAACTTTCCTTGGACTCCAAACGAGTGACTCCTTTGGTCGGTGAAAATTGAGAAGAAACATAATCTCCCAACTTGAAACTTCAGAGTCGATTTGTACTCTGTCAGCATAGCCTCTGCTGTCGAGATGGGCAATCTTCATATCGCCTGTATACTGCTTGAATTTCTCTTCCATATCTTAACCAGGTCAACTCAAAAGAATCTCGTTCTCGGGCTCAGACCAACTGAGGGTGTTACGACAACGACGACCGTTACAGTGCTCTTCCAAAGGGTTTGCCATTTTGATGCTCTCGTGGTAACTGTATTATAAGAGATCTGCCAAAGGCAAACAGTAATCCCAAGTATCTGCGAAGGTAAGACACAGGCTCCTCAACATGTCCTCCAGCACTTGGTGGACTCGACTCAGTTTGTCCATCAGTTGCGGATATCTTGCTGTGCGATGTAAGACTTCGGTTCCAAGCGAGGCATGAACGCTCCAAAACTTAGCGACAAAACTGGGTACCACGGTCAGAGATAATCTCTGGGTATGCAATGAAGTTTCACTATGTTGTTCTGGTACAACGTGGAATATAAGTGGGGACGTGTTATGTAACTGGTCTTCACGTGGCAGGAAGTGAGTTTTGGTGAGTCGGTCCACGATTACCCAAATGGAATCCAAACCTCTGGGTCTTGGGGTGTCCATTGAACAAAAATCACATACTTAATGTAGTCCAATTAAAAGCGGCCCGGGTAATGACAAAGGTTGCCAATTCTCCTCCAGGCTTCAGGTGTATGCCTTGACTCTTTGGCAGGTCTCACATGAGCGACATACCGGGCAAATCTCAATCTTCATGGTAGTCCACAAGAATCTCTGCTTGAAGTCTTGGTAATCTTGTTGCTTCGGGGTGATGAGAATCTGGTCAAGGGCGCTCCTTCAAGGATTAACTGTCTAAATTCAGGCACTTGGGAAACTAACTAGGCGGGGTTCTTGAACCAAACACACCCCTACATTCATCGATCCTGAAACAATCAACTTTCCGGTCTGGACCTTGTCGCTGATGTGCTTGTTCCAGGGTTATCCTTTTGCAGCCGGCAAATGACTTGATCCTTGAAGGATATTCATACTGACATTATTCGGCTTCCTTGCGGGATCATTCGATACCAATCCTTCACGTTCATGGCACAAGAAAAGATCATAGGGCTTCGTCGTCAGACGTTGCCAGTAGACTTGCATGAGGGCATCGGAAACTACATTGCCTTACCAGGATGTAATGTACTTCGAGATCATAATCTTTAATCAAATCAAGCCATCTTATCTGCCTTATTCAATTCTTCTTGAGTGAAGATATACTTTAGGATCTTGTGATCCGTTATACATATTACAGGACTGCCAAACAGATAGTGACCGCAATCTTCAAGGAATGCACGACTGCTGCTTAGATCAAGGATCATGGTGGGGGTAGTTTTCCTCATGTCGCTTTAAGCTGTCGTGAGGCCCTAAAAGCGATTACTCGTCCTTCGGGCATCAAAACCAGCCCAAACCTAACGATGCATCACAGTTACATCGAAGGGTTCTCGATATCTGGTTGAGCGAGACTGGTGAGTAGGTGAATAGTTTCTTCAGGCTTGAAAGGCTTGCTCACCGGCTGGGACCAAACGAAATCCACGGGGAATTCTTCAAAACAACTCCGGTGTGATAGGCTTTGGCGATCTGGAGGGAAATCTGGGAGAATCGACGATAGTATCCAGCCATTCCCATGAAGCTGCGCACTTTGCGGACAGTGGGTAGGGGCTCCAATCCAAGTATCTGCCACTTTTCAGGGGTCAACTGACACACCTCAGCGGACAGACATGACCAAGGAATTGAATTTGACTAGCCAGAATGGCACATTTACTGAACTTGGCATAGCAGCTGGTGATTCTCTGAGACGAGAGAGAACAGATCGAAGATGCTTGGCGTGATCTTCAGGAGTTCTTGAATAGACAAGGGATTCGTCAATGAACACGACTACAAATTTACGAGCTTCTGGCCATGAACACAGAGTTCTGAGATACATGAACTGAAGAGGGAGCATTGGTTCAAAAGCCAAAAGAACATGACCAAGTAGTACTCATATAGCCGTATTTTTCTGGTGGTGATGTGAATTGAAAGCTGTTTAGGAATGTCTTCTGGACGGATTTTATTGGTGTGCTAGCAGATATGAAGATCAATTTTGGAGAACACTCTTGCTCCAGATAACTGGTCAAAAAGAAGTCAATGCGAGCTAGGGATATTTATTTTTTGATGGGACTCATGAGCGGGCGCTAGTCAACGCACAGCGAAGGCTTTTTGTCTTCTTGCTCACAAAGAAGGCAGGACAGCCCCAAGAAGATGAACTTGGGCGAATGGGAACCATTTCCAATAGCTCTTGCAATTGCGAATCTTCAGCTCTGCCAACTCTCTGGGAGGCATTCGATAAGGCTCTACGCGGATATAGTGAGCAGTCCCGGGCTTTTTTAGCTCTATGGCAACTCAACATCACGGTCGGGAGGCAGACCAGGTAGATCTTTGGGAAGACACAGGGAACTCACCGACACGGGAATATCCCTGACTTCCGGAAAAGGCTGTATTCAACTGGGTGGTTGTGTGGTTTTTGAGGCATAGCAAGTTGAGAAGAGTTTGGAGGGTGCGTTAGGATATCCACTCTCACAACTCTATTCAAGATGTCTATCATGGCGTTACTACTTGACACATCCAATTCATGCCTAAGATAACATCTATCTTTGATGCGCAGTACTATTTGGTGTAGGAAAAGACATGTTCCCCCAACATTACTGGTTACTGCGGACACTTCCTTAGTATGTATCCGCCCTCCAGGCGAAAATATACAGAAACTTCTTTAAATACCCCATGGGTAACTCATGCTTGACTGACAAAAGTGCGATGATGAAGGAATGCGATGCACCAGAATCGAACAAGGACGACTGCCGGATGATTGGCAACAGGGAACCCTACCGAGCAGACGGGCTCTCCTTCTGGGATGTTAATGACGTGGTGAAGTAGATTGCCGTTGCTTCTTGACAAACTTGCCTTCTGGACGTGTTGCTTGCTGAGCGGGGCGGGCAAGGTGCTGATGCTGTGATCATCAAGGGCCTTTCTGTTGCATGTTGGGCATTCATTCTTGGTTTTGGCACTCGCGAGACCAGTGATCTCCAACTTTGGCCACAGTTGTAGCATGGATGGTTGTAAGCTGTTTTGAGGGGGGGTGTGGACACGAAAAACCTGGAGGCGTTCGGATGAGTGGCAATTTGTGTGTTGGCATTATGAGTGGTGGCCGCGGTAGAGACGATCCACTTGTAATGGGGGTATGGTGCACGGTTGGTGGTGGTGGCTGGGGTGGTTAGATGATTCTTGGGCGCTGCTTTATGGTTGCTGGGAGAGAAGCTGCTAGACACCAGCCTTCTTCTTGTCTTTCCTCCTTGGTACTGCCCGTTCCTTCCCGACAATCGACAGCACGGTCAACGACATCATGATAAGATAAGTTGCGGTTGTTGGTAGACCTCTGCGAATCTTCGGGTGCAGACCCCTGAGAAAAAACCAATATCTCTCTTCTTCTATCCGTGTGGACATAGTCGGAGGGCCTACTGGCTCAGGTGGTTGAATGACCCAACATACGCATCACTGTGGAATCCCTTCTGCTGCAGGGCTGGATAGGAACTGATCAGCTTCATCTTCATCCGACCTGAAGGGATATGGTGTGCACGGAAAGCGGTACGGAACTCTTCCCAGGTCGATGGTGTACCTTCGGTGGGCAGCCAACAGTGTTGGCATACCAACAATTGCTGGACCACGAAGCTTGCTGAGAAGCAAAACCGGGGCTTCTGGAATTTCGTGCATCGGAATGAGACCAAACTTCTGCCTCATGGTTGCGGAGCCAATCATCAGCTTCGCGGGGTTAATCGGCTCTGGTTGTTTGAAAACCGCGTTTGGAGGGTTTCAGTGAAATCCACATAGGTGGTCTCTTGAGTTGAGACGACCACGGTGACCAACATTCTGTGTCCTTGGTTCTGAGCCCATTAGGTTGGCAGCGGCGGGCCAAGGTTGCACCAAGTTGCAAGGCTTTGCCAGGGTTCTAGCAGGAACTGGCGAGGGTTTGGAAGTTGGCACCTACGGAACTCCGGCTCAGATGCGGGTGTTCACGGCATCTGTTAAGAATTTCGGAACTTAGCATCCATAAGATTTGAGTTTGAAAGAACTGAGCTGATGAACGATTCATTGATGCAGGTAGTTAACTGATAACAGAAGTGTCCGATAGATAACCACTAACGAACAAAGGAAAGGTACAAGACACGATACAAGACTCGACTAGACAGAAGTCCAACGAACAGTCCCTAAACCTAGAAGCTTTTTAGGTGAGCGATGAGTACAGACACAAGGAATCTAGTCGTCATCGATGATGATCATCTCTTAACGTCGTCTCATCTTCGAGCTGAGTCAGGCTCTTCCTCCTCATCTTCATCCTTACGTTTGGGAACATCTTAAGCAGGTTCCACTTCTTCATCTGGGACTGGCTCAGTTCTACTTCAGGTTTCCTCCACGGACTCCATCTTCTGGAATCCCAGCAAACAGTAGCACGGTGGAGCCACGGGGTGAAGTCGGTTGGCAGTTGATGTAACTCCTCAAGAAGCATATCATGGTACTGCTCATCTGAGCCGTGTACGGCGCAGTCCATGGAGCTGGGCTCTGGTGGACATCCTCTCGGATCCTGTTTGCATCACGCGGCGGCTCACCCATCCTCCTTTTATCCTTTTACTAATTTCTTATCATCCTCCTCACACCCTGTCCTCTCTCGTCTGCTTCTTCCGATTAGCGACGAACCACATTCGATAGCTTCCTCAAGAGGGATCGTGCCTCGTTATTAGAACTCCAGGCGGGAAAGGTAAGAAGTCATGCTCCAGTTCACTCCATCTAGGACTTGAGATCTTGATCTCATCATTCAGCGCTTGCGCGGTATGACGGGGAAAAAACGACGTCATTGGAGAAGGATCTCCAGTCTCTTCTCCGGGCGTGGCGACAGTGGTGACGACGGCAAACCATGCTGGTCCGGTGACTTGCGAGCGGTGTGTGACACTTGAACGGGCCATGTCTGGACAGATAGATAAGAAGAGAAGATAGGATAGCAAGAAAAGGTAAGGCATAACTACCCCCAACAGACTTAGAGAGGAAGTTAACTTAAGTGATTATGACATGATGACATTGATTGTCCCTACGGAACAAGGCCAATGCAAACTATAAGTAAAGTACATAGGGCTTATACAAGTGGTCTTGCTACAAGTTGCCAAAAGAGTTAGATGAGATGAGAGAAGCAATTTGGACTCAAAATAGTCAAGTTAGTTTTTGACTAAAAAAAAAACTTTTTGAAGTTTTTCGCCAAAAAAGATTGCAAAAAACGTCGTTAGTGAGAGCTCCGATACCACTCGTGACGTAAACCGACACTATCCCATGGCCCATGATCACTATCAACCTGACAGTCGATCCGTAAATGCCAAGAGGATAAGACCGGGTTCGCAGGGCTACTCAGTGCCGAGGTCCGACAGGATCATCACAATTCAGTACAACTCTTGACTTGTCGACAAATAACAACGGAAGTCTAGTAAATAGCGGGGAAGACTTAAATAACATTAGTTTTACAAACCAGGGTTTCAACAATAAAAATTTAACGTGAAGTTATTACAGACCATTAGTCCAAATAGCTAGAGTTGGCAGGGTAGCATATGACAACAAAACTAAAAGATAAAGATACATCACCCAGCCCGAGGGGTGAATAATACTCATCGGCCTCATCGGCTCCTTCCTGAACAACAGTCACACGCAGGGTCCAAGGGGCAGACTGCGGAATCTGCCATAATGCAAACATGGGGTTAAGAACCCTGAGTACAAGGGTACTCAAACAAAGACTTACCCGACTAAGAAAAAGGGAGATAGACTCGGTATAAGAGGTTGTTTTTTGAGGGTAGTCAAGGTAAGGCTCTAAGCAAGTTCAAAGCATTTTGCAGAGAAGCAATTTTTCTACCTTATTTTGAAATGAAAAAGACTCAAAAATTCCTCGTTCCATCATAATCCGTGTCATTTTACTTCCAAAAAATCAGACCGAGTGAGAACCACTCCCTGTTGACAGTCAGTGACTAAGTCTCCATAACCGAGGAGCAAGCGTAATCCGGATAAATAATACTCAGTGAGGGTTCGGTCCATACTACACACTGCATCATGTAGACACCCACAAGCTTGCATATGCCAACTCGTCTACCACGATTCCTCCAAGATTGGGCCCGGTCCTACGCCACCCGGGAAGTACAGACACCACTACAATCCCGGGACTCTAACCAACGTGGGTACATGCTACCTTCCGCAATCTCTCCACTCCCACGTCGCGCGGTTGTCGGTCCAATAAAGGATTCCTTCGGAGCCGAAGCTTCCGTTATAGTATAGTGAATAGTTGCAAGTCTATTCAGCAGGCCCACATACAGGTGGGTCCCTAAATTTTTCCAGCCCAGCGACAAGCACCTCGGGACTCTAACCGAAGGTGTACAGGTACCTGTCAGTTTGTCAACCCTGTCCCCGAGTCGGTGACAAACGTGAGTCCCGGACTACAACATGACGGGCACCGTACGCCAAGGCCAACATCTCTCTTCCCATGGAATAGGTACGGATTAGATACTTAGCAATGGTGGGAGTAAAACCAGAAATCCATAAATATCCTTTAAAAGTGATCACACTTTCGAGATTGGCCATTTATTGCAATCTATCATATAGCATTGCTAAGCTTTTCACAAATAGTTTTTGAAAAACGGCATCAGGTGTCATTGGTCAAGGTTAAGATAATGCTCAGATAGGATTTTCACTTCAACTCCTATCAACCTAATGCAATAATTGAACTCAAAATATTTAAGAAAACATTTATAAAAGCAAATTTTTGGGGTAGGGTTAAATGCCACCGGGGCTTGCCTTGACGGCACAAAAAGAGCGACTCGGGGTAGGGATAGGATGTAGGAGCCTCGGGGTCGCCTCGGGAGCAGGGGATCCTTCGGTGGGCTACCTCGACTTCAGGGCTTCTCTCGGTCACTATACGTATGCATGATGCATGCCACATGGAGTATGCTAGTATGAACAAAGTGCATAGGACAAAAC
Source organism: Coix lacryma-jobi var. lacryma-jobi (assembly GCA_009763385.1). Lineage (NCBI taxonomy): Eukaryota > Viridiplantae > Streptophyta > Magnoliopsida > Poales > Poaceae > Coix > Coix lacryma-jobi. The sequence goes on along the minus strand of VDCT01000433.1, from coordinate 1,652 downwards.
TAGAGTATAGCCTTGCAAAGTATAAGTGGTGTTAAGTGGACGATCAGAGTAACTTTCCTTTTTAGCAATATAACAAATTTAATAAGGAAACTTTATTAAAACCTAGCATGGGACATAGCAAGGCATCACAAAACATCATAGACCAGCGGGTATGGGTTATGAACATCAGCAATCCAAAGGTCACCATCACAGGGCATTCAACGCTAAACCCTAATACCTTTTTGCTATTTTTTTTTCTTAAGTATTTAAAAAGGTCATGTTATTGAAGGTGCTCCCAAAATTACTAAATTTAACACACAAGTTCATTAGGGATGGTACAAGTATAGGCAAAACAAATTTCCATAATTTTGGAGGTCATATTAAGGTGCTCAATAAATCTAGACATTAATTAACAAAGGACTATTCCTTAATTAAAATAAAAGCTCAAAAATCAACTTTGATCCAACGACTTCAAATTTTACCAGAGACTCATCATGACATACTTAACTTGCAAATTTATCTCAAGATTTTTGGCAGATAGCTATATAACACTCTCTAACTAAAAAAAATCCAAAGCCTTCATTTTTAAATTAAAAAGGGGAATTTTTATTTTCAAATTTTTGCAGAAGGTCAAGTTTTATATTTTTATAAAATACTTCAAAGGTGCAAAGAGTGCTACAATCCAAATTTCAGAATTTTTGGAAAATCAACCACAGAAACATCACACAAAAAGATGAAATTGAACACTATCAAAGTATGAAAGAAATAGAAAAACGGCACTTGTTCTTCTACCTCCGTTTCGCGGCGACCACCGACGACGGCGGCGCTGGATACGCCGGACACGCCGAGAGTATCAGGCGAAACGAGGGATAGGAGATGGAACAGCGAAGTTCGACGGGAAACAGGGACGGTTGGTAGGACCAAATTGAGTCAGGGGGAGCAGCACAGAAAACGGCGGAGCTTTTGAGATAGGTGGTTGGAGCACGGGAGGATCTGGACTGGTGAGGGAGACAGAGAGGCGGAGGTGACGAGGTGAGTGAGGGAGTAGGGGGCCGGAGGGCCTATATAGCACAAGGATACGCGGCCGGCAGAAGAGATCGGAGAGGTTGTGGAAGAGTTAGGCGAGGCACGCGCAATAGATTTGCGAGCTGGCGGATGAGGACGGCGTTCTTGCAGTCGGGGCTGGGCGTGAGCGCGCGGCGGTTGTCCAAGCTCTCCTTGGACGGGGAGAGGAACGTGGGGGCTTAGTGGGGACGGCGGATCGAGGTCAAGAGTAGCATGGAGGACGCGAATGATCACGCGGCCGAACGGCGGCAGGGGGTCGGGGCATGCGGGGGCGCTGGCTGCCAGGCGCGTGTGGAGCAGACGTGGTGCTGCAGGCGCGGCGCCGGCGCCATGGCCGGGCCCCCCCCCTGTCGCTAGGAAGAAGAGACAGGGTATTAGGCAGGTTTTGACTTTGCTCATTTCGTTTTTTGCAAATACTCCCAAATTTGAACTGTGCGCAAAAAACTCCAGATACCAAAAGTGGCTCAGAAAAATGAGAATCTACAACTTTGCAATAGGAACCTTTTCAAAATCAAATAGTTTTTGACAATATTTGAAATCATGAAAAGGGGACACTTTATTGAAATTTGAATCCATTCAAATACTTTGGCTTTTATACTGAAAACTTG
>VDCT01000432.1:0-20399 GCA_009763385.1 Coix lacryma-jobi var. lacryma-jobi | reverse complement strand
GTTAATCAAGGACTATGATATCGAAGTGCACTACCATCCTGGTAAGGCAAATGTAGTTGCCGATGCCCTCAGTCGCAAGTCATACTGCAACTGTCTGACGACGAAGCCCTATGATCTTTCCTTGTGCCATGCTCTTGAAAGGATGGGTATTGAGATAGTTCCGCAAGGAAGCCTGAACAATGTCAGGATAGAAACATCGGTCAAGGAACAAGTCATCGCTGCACAGAAAGATAACCCTGGAATCAAGCACATCATCGAAAAGGTCCAGACCGGTAAGGCTGATTGTTTCAGGATCGATGATGTAGGAGTTGTTTGGTTCAAGAACCGTCTAGTAGTTCCCAAGGTGCCTGAGTTGAGACAGTTGATCCTTGATGAAGCACACCTGTCTAGGTTTTCCATCCACCCCGGCAGCAACAAGATGTACCAGGATCTAAGGCAGAGATTCTGGTGGACAAAGATGAAGATTGAAATCGCTCGCTATGTCGCTCGCTGTGATACTTGTCAGAAAGTCAAAGCCGTGCACATGAAGCCTGGAGGAGAATTGCAGCCTTTATCCGTACCTGCCTGGAAGTGGGAAGATATCAGCATGGATTTTATCAATGGACTACCCAAGACTCAGAAAGGTTTTGATTCCATTTGGGTAATCGTGGACCGACTCACCAAACAAGCTCACTTTCTGCCAGTCAAGACCAGCTACGCCGTCCCCACGTATGCCGCCTTGTACAAGAACAACATAGTAAAGCTTCATGGAATCCCCAAGACCATCATCTCAGATCGTGGTACTCAGTTTGTCGCTAAGTTCTGGAAAGCGTTCCATACCTCACTTGGAACCAAGCTCTTGTATAGTACAGCTTATCATCCGCAGACTGATGGACAAACTGAGAGAGTCAACCAAGTGTTAGAAGATATGTTGAGAGCCTGTGTGCTTACCTTCGCAGATACTTGGGATCAGTGTTTGCCCTTGGCAGAGTTCTCATATAATAACAGTTATCAAGAAAGCATCAAAATGGCACCCTTTGAAGCACTGTACGGTCGTCGTTGTCATACACCCCTCAGTTGGTCTGAGCCCGGAGAAAGAGAATTCTTTGGAGTTGACCTGGTCAAAGATATGGAAGAGAAAGTCAAGCAGATACAAGAGAACATGAAGATTGCCCAATCCCGACAAAAGAGTTATGCTGACAAGAGACGTCGACCTCTGAAGTTTCAAGTTGGAGATTACGTATATCTCAAGGTCTCACCAACCAAAGGAGTCACTCGTTTTGGAGTCAAGGGAAAGTTAGCACCCCGCTACATTGGTCCGTTTGAGATTTTGGAATATTGTGGCAAGGTAGCTTACAAGCTGAAGTTGCCCGATCATCTCTCTGCTGTCCACAATGTTTTCCATGTCTCTCAACTCAAGAAGTGCCTCCGAGTACCAGAACATGTCGTGGAAGTTGAAGGTGTCGAGCTAGAGCCTGATCTATCCTACTCGGAATATCCAGTTCGCGTGTTGGATCACAAAGATCGAGTTACTCGAAGAACTACCACAAGGTGGTACAAAATCCAGTGGAACCAGCACTCTGAAGAAGAAGCTACTTGGGAATCTGAAGACTTCTTGGCAAAGAACTATCCCGACTTTCTCGAATCCCTGTCTATGTAAAGTTTTACCTTTATCCCTTCTTTGTCCTTTCTTAAGACGCAGAATCTCGGGGCGAGATTTCTTTAAGGGGGGAGGACTGTAACACCTCTGGTGTTTAAGCATGTAATTAACTTGACATATCATCATTAGCATCATTAATCATCTTGATCATGATTTCATGTGTATGCATTTGCTTAGTGTATCATTTTATGTGATGTACCTCTATTGCAAAAACCCTTATTAAGCCCACTTCTTCCTATAGGGGCAAAATGGTAATTTCACCTCTGTGCCTAGTTCTTCGTAATTCTTGTTCAAATTTAGTGCCCTGATGTTTGTTGCTTTGATCAAAGTTCAAAAATCAGATTTGATTTGATTTTCCTTTTGCAAAACCCTAAAATCCCAAATCCTGGATTTATTCCCTTTTTGATAACTTTTTCAAAATTCAAAATTTTGAGTTGGTTCAAAAAGCAAAGTTGTGAATCTGATCGAGAGGAACAACTTTGGTATTTACAAATTTTCAAGTTTCAGTTTGAAATCCAAAGTAATTTTAATTCGAATCAAATTTGAAAAGTGTTCCCTTTTCTGTTTTTGAATATAGTTCAAAAACTATTCGGAATTTGAAAATGTTCATATTGACAAAGTTGTAGATCTCTTTTTTCTGAACAACTTTGGTATTTTGAGTTTTTGTCGCACAGTTCAAATTCTGGGAGATTTTTGCAAAATGCAGAAACTGGCCAAAAGTCAAACCCTAGACCCTAGCACTATTCTTCTTCCCGTAGAGCCAGAGGGAAGGGGGGGCCCGGCCATGGCGCCGGCGCTGCGCGTGCCGCGTGCCTGGCTGCTCCCCACGCGCCACCAACCTGCCACCGCTGTTCCCCTGTTCCCTCCGCGCCCGCACGCGAGCGCTGACCCTCGCTCCCGTCCCCCACTGATTCCCGCGCGTCGCCGCCGCGTGGCCGTCGCCGGCGAACGCACGCCCGAGCCCCGGCTGCACGCCAGTACCCCCGCCTGAGCGCAATCGAGTGCGCGTGCGTCCGCCGAGCTTATCCACCCACCCCGAGCTCTCTACCGGCCCCATCGCCGCGGCTATATAAGCCGCCGGAGCCCGAGCTCCTCACTCCACCTCCGCCACCGTGGCCGGACCTCTCCAGACGCTCCGCCTCTCCACCAGCTGGCCCTAAAGCTCCGCCTTGAGCTCGTGAAGCTTTCCCACCCTTCAATTTCACCTTCCCCGCCTCCGTTTGCCCGGCGTAACCCCATCTTCCCGCTCTCCGACCGAACGCCGGTGAACTCGGGTTCGTGAAATTCGCCGCCTCCGGCCATGATCATCCCTCACCGACCCCCGTGTCATGTTCCTTGGTTCCGTGCGACTCTGAACCGGCCCTTGCGGTCTCGTGTGTGCGCAGGACCGCCGGATCGCCGGAGCGCCGCCGCTGTCGTCTTCTCCCTCGAGCACAAGTCGAGCCTCACCCTCGAGCACAAGTCGAGCCTCACCCTCGAGCACAAGTCGAGCCTCACCCTCGAGCCCTGCCTCCGACCCGTGGTAAGCATCCGAGCCCCGGCCTCTGCTTCCACTCCGCTTCGCCCGAGCCCAAGCCTCGGCGAGCGCATGACCCTCCGCTTCGCCCGAGCCCAAGCCTCGGCGACGCATGCTCTCCGCTTCGCCCGAGTCAGGCCTCGGACGGAGGCTCACTTCTCCGTCTCGCCCGAGCCTCCGGGCCAGGCCTCGGACGAAGCTATCGCTTCCGTATCGACCGAGCCTCCCGTTCGCCCGAGCCTTGCCGCAAGAAAGAGCACAGTGCCCTTTTTTCTTTTTGGGAGTTTTGGATAGTGTTCTGTTTTCTTTTGTTTGTATGATTTTCTGTGTGCATCCAAAAATTCTGAAAATTTTACAGTTGACTCTTTTGCTCTGGAGTTTTTATAAAAATATGAAACTTGAGTTTTGTGCAAAGATTTAAAAATGTAAAATTCCCCTTTTAATTGAAAAATGGAGGTTTTGGTTTTTTGGAGAGTGATCTATAACTCCAAAAATCTGGAGATGATTTTTATGTCCTAGTTATGCCTTTCTGAGTCTATGGTAAAATTTTGAAAGTCTTTTGAGCAAGTTGATTTTTGAGCTTTTATTTTAATCCTAAATAGTGCCTTTCGTTAATAATGTCCAGATTAATTGAACACCTTAATGACCTCCAAAAATTTAAAATTTGTTTTGCCATATACTTGTCCATAATGAACCTATGAGATTAATTTGGTAATTTTTGGAGGCAACTTCATAAAATGACCTTTTAAATAAATTAAGAAAAATAGAAAAGATGGATTAGGGTTGGTAATAAGTGTTTGATGATGTGGATCTTTTGGATTGATTGATGTTCATAGACCCTACCCTTTGGTCTATGATGTTTGTGATGCTATGTTTGGTTGATGCTTAGGATAATTATAATAAGGGCTAGTTTTACCAATATTGCTTAAGGAAGAAATGGTTACCTTTTATGCTCACCTAGATTTCAATCATGCTTTGTTTAAAAGTAATCTAGAATCAGTAGAATTGTCTTACACCATAAGTTCATTCATCATTCTCATGAGCATTCATCATTGCATCCGTATAGTTGACGAAGAAGGACCTGAAGTCGAGGTAGCCACCGAAGGATCTGTCCCCGAGGCAACCCCGAGCTCCGGCACCTACACCACCAACCCCGAGTTGCCCTCTTTTGCCATCCAAGGCAAGCCCCGGTGCATTTAACCCTTCCCTGAATTTTATATAATGATTTCCTTAAATGCCTTTGAGTTAAATTACTGCATTAGGTTTGTAGGAGTTGTGTGCTATCCTAATTGATGCATATCCACCTTGACCTCGGATACACCCGATACCTGCTTTTCAAAAGTATTTTGAAAAATGCTTAGCAATGCTTATTGAATTAGACTTTGCAATAAAAATGCCATTTCAAAAGTGTGATCACTGAAAGAAACCTTTATGGGAATTTCTGGTTTACTCCCACTATTGGCTAAGTATCTGATCCGTACTTAGTCAATGGGAAGGAGAGGTTGTCCGCGCGACGGTGCCGTCATGTTGTAGTCCAGGGACTCAACAGTTGACACCGACCGGGACAGGGTTGAAAAACCGACAGGACCTGTACTCTTGGGTTAGAGTCCCGAGGTGCTTGTCGCTGGCGGAAAAATGTAGGGACCATCCGTATGGGGGCCTGCTGGTCAAGACTTGTAACTATTCACATACTACGGAAAGCTCTGGCTCCGAGAAATCCATTATTGGACCGACAACCGCGCACTGGGAGTGGAGAGATGGCGGAAGTAGCATGTACCCACGTGGGTTAGTCCCGGATTGAAGTGGTGTACTGTACTTCGGGTGGCGTAGGACCGGGCCCAATCTTGGAGGAATCGTGGTAGACGAGTTGGCATATGCAAGCTTGGTGCTACATATGCAGTGTGGATAGGGATCCTCAGCTGAGTATTATTTATCCGGATTAACGTTGCTCTCGGTTATGGAGACTTGGTCCACTGACTGTCAACGGAGAGTGGTTCTCAACTAGGAATGTTTTGAAATGTAAAATGAATCATGAATGATGAAGAATTGAGGAATACTGAATCTTTCAAAATAAAATAAGATTTAAAAAAAAATGCTTTTCTGCAAAATACTTGAACTTGCTTAAGCCTTACCTTGACTACCCTAAGCCTTCATTCCTGAGTCTTCTCCCTTTTTCTTTAGTCGGTAAGTCTTGTTGAGTACCTTTGTACTCAGGGTTTTATTACCCATGTTGCAGGTATGGCAGATTCCTCAGTATGCCTTGGACCCTGCTGTGTGACTGTTGTTCAGGAGGAGGCCGATGAGGCCGATGAGTGATTATTCACCCTCGGGCAGGGTGAAGTATCTTTACTCTTCAGTTGTTGTCATATGCTACTCTGCCAACTCTATCTATTTGAACTATGGTCTGTAATAACTTCACTTTAAATTTTATGTTGAACCCTGTTTGTAAAACTATTGTTATCTAAGTCTTCCGCTATTTACTCCGATGTTATTTGTCAAAATGTTAAAGAGATTGTAACTGAATTGTGAGATGATCCTGCGGACATCGGGCACTGATGTAGCCCAGTAGCGGAACCGGTCTTAATCTCTTGGCTGTACGGATCGACTGTCAGTGGTTGACGGTGGTCAGTGGGCCATGGGATTAGGGCCGTTACGTTACACCACGGCTCCGATACCACTTGAAAGGTCCAAATGGCTAGAGGGGGTGAATGCCTAATTAAGAGTCTACAAAAATACTTAGGCAAACACTATTAGTATCACAAATGGCGAAGCTTGTTGCGCTAGCCTAATAGTGTGTTGCAAGCCACCTATCCACAAATTCTACCTAATATTTCTATGTCACACAATCAACTAGAGCTAATATCAAATGCGGAATAAAGCTATCTAGCTCTAGTACAAGTATGATTACAAAAAGTATATGAGAAAGTGGTGCAATAGATAGACTAAGCAAGCTAATCACAACTAGCTACACAAGTAAGAGAACAATAGATATACAACAAGAACAGTATCTACACAATAGAAATAGCTCAATGTAAATGCACAAAGTAAATGAGCTAGATAGAGGTAGTATCACCGAGCCTTCGGGATCGCCTAGTAGAGAGCCAATCACCGGGATGTGAATATGAAGACCAATCACCAAGATGTGGAAGCAATCACAATAAGCACACGGGACACCAAGATTTATCCCGAGGTTCACGTGCTTGCCGGCACTCTACTCCCCGTTGTGTCGACCAACACTAGGTGACTCGGTGGCTAATCGGCGCAAAGCCAAGCTCACTAAGAGCGCCACAAGAATCTACCACTAGTGAGGTAGCTCAATGACACGAGCAATCCACTAAGGATGCCTCTTGCCGCTCCGGCGGGGTGAGGCTCCAAAACCTCTCACAATCTCGAATGGTGGTAGCCAAGAACAATCACCAATCTTGCCAATCAACCACCTCAACACCTCCAAGCCGTCTAGGCACCGGCAAATGCCAAAAGTAACAAGAAAACTCAATGCCGACGCGAAGAACTAGTGCCACTAGATTGAACTCTTTCAAATCACGCACTAGAACACTCAATCTCACTTGGTTTGATCAAGTCAACTTGGGAGATGAGTTGGGAGGCTTGCCAAAGCTCACTAGAATGCTTAGGAATCAAAATGTGCAAGAGTAAAGCCAAGTGAGCCGGCCAAGCCCCTTAAATAGGCCACACAAGTCGGCCTAGCCGTTGGGCCAGAATCGGGGGCATCGGACGCGCCGATGCAACCATCGGACGCTGCCCCAGCGTCCGATGCTCCAGATGGAGCCACATGTCCCCCTGATATGAATTCAGCCTGTTAGATCCCAATGGTCATATCCCTTCGCGCCACGTTTAAAGTGACATCGGACGCGCCGATGCCAGGCATCGGACGCTCCGATGCCGCTGCTCATTTTAGCTCTTTTCTGCGCTACATCGGACGCTCCGGGACTCCTGCATCGGACGCTCAACCCCTGCGTCCGATGACACGTAGATGGGTTCCAGAATGCTCCAAACCACATCGGACGCGTCCGATGGATTGGCATCGGACACAGGCCAGCGTCCGATGCTTCCTGGAAAGCACACTCGCGCCACATCACCTGCATCGGACTCTGCAACAGTGTTTCCTCAGCATCCGTTGCCAGCGTCCGATTGCTCCTTCAACATTTGTCAGAAACTAGGGTTTACCATCGGACGCTCAGCCAGCGTCCGATGCTCCTCGGACCAGCGTCCGATGCTTCTGAACACACTACTTCTCTTTCGAAAAACGCTGAATCCTGCCTCGCAAGCTCGGCAGGAGGGAGAAGGACTATACACTAGTCTCTCCCACTTCTCCACAACTCCTCAATCACCCCTTTATCCCAAAAGTGCCAACACCACCAAGTGTACATCATTGTATGCAAGTGTGTTAGCATTTTGCAAAGCATTTTCTAAGGGGTTTTGTTAGTCACTCACTAGGTCTATAGCATCGATATGTTAGAGAACTCCTAGTGGCACTTGAACACCGCATAAGTCGTGAATTATCTCCTCTTAATAGTACGGCTATCTATCCTAAATGTGATCACACTCGCTAAATGTCTTGATCACCAAAACAAAGAGCCCTATAGATTATACCTTTGCCTTCGAGCCTCTTTGCTCCATCTCTTCCCTTCTTCTCAAGTTTCACCAATGGTAGAGCACTTGATCTCTTGAGTGCTTGTGGCCATCACCATCCTTCATTGTTGCCACCTAGCTAGCTCCACCACTTGGCTTGGTCACAATCCTCTCTTATAAGCTACAACATGCTTAGCAAAGGATTAGACCAATAGGTTTCATCAATTAACCAAAACCAAACTAGGGCTTTCAACCACTCGACTCTCCAATCTTACCAAAAGAACTAGCACACTCCATCCCCTGAGCAAAGCCTACACCAGGACCTCCAGCAGCACGCTGGATTGGGCAATCATCATCCCAAGCTGCGCTCACCCAGAACACCCATGACAAGATGGTCCGAAGGTATGTGTTTTCTTCCTCGGTTTGCATCTTGTCATGCTTCACATTGGCTATCTCCATCTCCAAACTGATGAGGACGACCGATCTTCCGAGAGGTAGCGATAGGTTCGATTGGTGGAGAAGTCGACGTTGGCGATCCGGCTTCAAATCAGACACGATTCGAACCCTGCAACTGTTACACCACTGCTCCGTTGGTTATCAACCAAGCACACTTGATTGACCTCGCCAAGAAGGCTAATCCTGCAAGCGAATCGAAGAACACAAGCAAGAAGATAAAGCACGCAATCTGAAATTGCAGATATGAATATCACGAATATAATAGAGGGGTTCAAGAACTCGGTTCCAAAGGATTAATCGACACAGTGGAGGAGATCAAGAACCGGGGCCCTGGATCACTGTAAAAGGATTCGACACCACAGTTACAATGAACGATTCAGTTCCTCGATGGAAAACTAAACTCTAAACAAAACCCAAGACCTAAGCGACGCGACGGCGGCTAATTATAGGGTTTAGGACGTCATCTACGTTGGACGCGCCCCCTAATGGGCTCTAAGACGATACACGGCCCAACGGACCAAAATACGGTGACGCAGCACCCTGGCAGATTCTGGATGCTGACTTGTTTCGACGATTCCCGTTGACTCCGGATGTATTTTGACGTGATTCCAAAAACATTGGTTAGCTTACAAATTATCTTTCCAAGCATATTGGTTCGTCGAAAACAGGTCCGTAGCGTCCAGGGCGTTGATTTTACTCGGACTGCTCCTGAATTCCGAGGGTGACGTGGAAGCTGAGTTGGAGACGGATTGCAACTTGGGGAAGACCATGACGTTAATGTGTCCAGCGTGGCGATGTCCTCATCATCATCCCCTTCTTTAATTGGATTCGTCCTCGACTCCATCTTGGCGATGTCCTCATCATCCCCTCCTTCTAGAATTGGAGTCGTCCGCGACTCCATGTCATCTCCAAGCTCCTGCAAAGGTTAGTGACCGCACAATGCGAAACACAAGGCATAGGGAATATGTGCAGCAACATTAACATGTCGACAAAGCATAGTATAACAAGGAGCATAATTATTATCATTAGTTGTAGCTAGAAAAAGCACCTCCTTTTAACTTAATCTCATTATTTTTGGCAAAGTCTGTTAGGGGTTTATTTTTATTTTTAATCTCTTTAGCATGTTTAATAATATCCGTAGGAGACAAGGCAACAAAGTAAATTTCTTGTCCTTATGTGTGATAGTGTATGTATTAGTTCTACCATGGTGTAAAGCATCATTATCAAATTTCCATGGACGTCCTAACAAAATGGAACAAGCTTGCATAGGAACAACATCAAAATCAGCAGTATCATGGTAAGAACCTGTGAAAAAGCTAATGCGTGCTGATTTAGTTACCTTAGTCATACCATTATTATTGAACCATTGAAGTTTATACGGATATGAATGTTGTCGTGTGGTCAAGCCAAGCTTCTCAACCAAATCTGAACTCACTAAGTTGTTGCAACTCCCGCTATCAATGATGGTGAGAACACGACAACCCTGCACAATGAGATACATATGGAACAACTGTGGCGTTGGATTCATCATCTCTTCTTCTTCATGTCCCACACGTGTACTCAACACTCGCTGCACAAGAAGACTAGGATAGTCCGCAGCAGCAGCCACAGAGTCAATGGTGATGTCTCCTTGTCTTGATCGTTCTCGGTGGAATCTGCAGCAATATTAGCAGCAAGAGCTAAATCATCTTCAACATCACTAGTATACATATCCATCCTCGGTAGCAATGAAAGCCCGACGACTGGGGCATCCTTCATGACATGTCCCATGCCTTTGCATCGGTGGCAAATGATTGTAGAGCTGGACGAGGAAATCTAGTAGAAGCACCCGAAAGGGCACCTTTTGAATTGTGGAATCTGCACATTAGACAATTTACTTACCCTGAAGGTGTAGATGGTTGTGGTGCTGCAGGAAGCTGTGGCGTCTCCGGCTCGGAACGTTGCTGAAAAGGCCTTCCATTGTTATACCTGAAACGTTGGTGTTGTTTGCGTCCCTGTACTTCTCGTTCAACTTTAAGAGCAAGATGATATAATTGGCTGAACCTAGTCTAATCTTTGTAATCAAGAATATCCTGGATATCACGATTTAAACCACCAAAGAATCTAGCACTAACATCATCATCATCTTCATGTATACCATAACGTGCTAAACCAATAAGCAATTCTTGATAATATGCCTCTACTCCTTTATCACCTTGTTTTAAAGTTTGCAGTTTCAAACATAGATCACGTTGTAATAAGGAGGAACAAAACGAGATTTCGTGTGTTGCTTTAAAGCATTCCAAGTTTGAGGCACAGCAGCAGCATTATTAGCATTGCAAAGATCACTCCACCAGAATAAAGCAAAATTAGTAAACTCACTAGTAGCAAGTCTAACTCTATGCTCAGCAGGAACATTATGAGAATCAAATTTTTGTTGAACAACAAGTTCCCAATCTAAATATGTCTCGGGATCCATATTACCAGCAAAAGGAGGTAGGCTAAATTTAATTTTAGCAAAAGGATCATTATTATGATTATTACCTCCCATACCTCGACGATTGAAGTTGAGGTGGCGATGGGGACCAGCATCAGCATCGTCATCACCAAAAGCATCTGCATCTTCGTCATCACGATGAGGTTGAGGGCGTTTGTAAGTGCAATCAAGCCCTATTTGTGGGTTTTGGTGATAATGACCACACGATTAGAGGACTAATGAGATTTATAAAGTTGATAAGCAGGTTATGTTAAGAAAGGATGGTGTATATGCGTTGGTGGACCCCTCACACTACATTTCATCGGTTCCGGACTCAAAGTGCTTCAAAGATATTCTATTTTGGTTATTTGAGTTTTAGGAATGCCGTACCATAAAGGGGGAATGCAAATTCATTGATATGGCTGAATGACATGTGCTCAAACCAACTCAAACCATCCACATTTCCAACCAAAGACAGCTGCACTCATTGTAGATCTGTTCCTGTCTGTTTGGTGGGCGCGGCAGTGCCGCTCTAGGCGCGGCAGTGCCGGGCCGCGGCACTACCGGGCTAAGGCCGCACTGCCGCACACTTGATTTGCCCGTTGGATGGCAGGGGGTATTTACATCACCCCCTCTGCCCCCCAACGGTCATCCACGATCAGAACACTCCACCTACCTCCAGACAAGCTCTCTCTTCCCATTGAAGGCCCTCCAAGCTCCCAACCACCAAAATCTTCATTCCCATTGATTCCAAGTGGTTGAGAGGCTAAAACCTTCACCAAAGAGGAGCCCTAGCTGAGATCTACTGCCTAGAGCACTTGATTTGAGCCATAGCCGGTGGATTTGCTTCTATTACTCTTGGGTTCTTGGAACCCTAGCCGGCTAGGCGTCGCCCTAGAGCCGTGCCAACTTGTGTGGCGGCCTAGGGAGGTTTGTAATCACTTGTGCAGCTAGTAAGATTACCCCTCACCTCAAGGATTTGGTTCCTTGACTTGAGAACGAGGTTGAGTTGCAAAGCTCATGACCTAAGTGGTCAACCTCAACAACGTGGAGGTAGGCAAGCCTTGGTGGCGAGCTGAACCACGGGATAAATCACTTGTCTCGCGTGCTTGCTTGGTTTCATTCTCTATGTTCATGAGCTTGTGATATATTCTAGGGTTTGGCCCGATCTACTTTATCTTTCATATTTGGCTTGGAGTAGTTGTTTCCGCTGGTTCATATAGTCTATTGTTACATTCCTATTCATATAGAATCTGCAGATTGTGGTTAGATTTCGAATTGCAGCTTCTGGTCTTCATCTGCGCGGCAGTACCGCGCTGAGGCCGGCAGTGCCGGGGAGCGGCAGTGCCGGGCACAGGGCGGAAGTGCCGGGCCTATCTAATTTAGTTTTAAGCTGTGATTTTTGACAGGCCTATTCACCCCCCCCTCTAGGCCATACAGGTCCTTACAAGTGGTATCGGAGCCTGGTCTCTCAGCAGCACTTAACCGTGCGAGAGAATGGCCACACGACGGAGGAACGGGTAACGTTAGTGTTGTGCAACAAATCCAATCAATCCGGATGTGCACACCACTAGCAGCAGCGAGAGTGTCTCCACGGCAAGTGGAAGGACACTTTCTCATTTGAGGTGTCGACCGGAGAGCTCGCAAGAAGAAAAGAACAAAGGAAGTTGAGGAGAGAAGCTAGAGCCAAAGCAAAAGAAGATGCAGCGGCTCTCAAAGCAAAGGAAAAAAGGCTCAAAGAAAGAAGAAAGAAAGCTTAGAAGAGAAGAAAGAGCCAAGAGAAGAGAAGAGAAGAAGAAGATGGAAGAGCTTAAAGCAAAGAAGAGTGTGCATTTGAGTGAAGACTCAAGTAGCACCGAAGATGGCGATGATGACATCTCCTATCATCACAAGAATGACAAGAAGAAGAAGGAGGAGACCAAGGAGACATACAAAGCCGTATCCTATACTTATTCTTCTATGTCTAACCATGATTCTAGGCCTCTCATTAATGTACCCGCGGGCAAGTTGCCTCGTTTCGACGGGACCAACTTTGCCAAGTGGAAGCACATTATGAAGACCTATCTTATTGGTCTCCATCCAGGAATTTGGGAGATAGTGCACAATGGACTTGAAGCACCGGTTGATCCAAAGAACCCCACTCAAGATGAGTTCCGCAACATTCATCTCAATGCCCAAGCAACTAGTGTGCTACTTAGTGCCTTGGATGGTGATGAGTACAACAAGGTCATGGGAGTTGAAGTTGCAAAAGAGATTTGGGACACATTGCATATTGCTCATGAAGGGGTTGATAAAGTGAGGCAATCCAAGATTGATTTGTTGATGGCCAAGCTCAACCGGTTTGTGATTTGTGATGGTGAAGGCCCTCAAGAGATGTTTGATAGGTTGATGGTCATTGTTGGCAAGATTAGAGGGCTAGGTGGAAACGAAATCAATGATCACAAGGTAGTGAAGATTATGTTGGAAGCTTACTCACCAAGAAATGAGACCGTGGTGACTTTGATTAGAGACAAGAAGAAATTTGAAAAGTTCACACCTAGTGATGTGCTTGGGAGGATTATCACTTTTGATATGCAAAGAGAGGAAGCTAATGAAAGAAGGAAGCTTGGAGAGTTGCAAGCAAGGCTAGATGGGATGAAGATCAAGGAAGTAGCACTCAAGGCAAGCAAGCCAACAAAGCAAGCAACATCAAGCAAGCCAAATTCAAGCAAACAAGCCTCTACAAGCAAGCCCAAGCAACAAAAGAAAAATAGAGGTTGAGGACAGCACATCATCCTCTTGCAAAAGTGAGAGTGATAGTGAAGAATTTGAGAAGATTAATGATATAGCCCTATTCATGAGAAGATACCGCAAGGGGCTCAAGAAAGAAGGATACAAGTTTGTGAAGAGGAAGTTTCCCAACAAGAGAAGAGGACTTGCTACAATTGTGGTAGCACCGAGCACTTCATTGCTCATTGCCCAAATGAGAAGAAAGACAACAAGGGCAAGAAAGATGACAAAGCCACTTACAAGAAGCACAACAAGAGGTACATGGGAGAAGCTCACATTGGACATGAATGGGACTCAACGGTACAAACCTCAAGTGAAGAAGATGAGAAGATGGCAACCATTGCATTCCAAAAGCCATCTCCTTCACCAAGGTTATTCAACAACTTGTCCGATGATGATGACAACTCCCACACTTGCCTCATGGCCAAGAAAGAGAAGGTGAAAAAGACTCGTACTTCCAACCTTCTCTTCCACGTAGTGACATCTCTAGTAGTGAACTTAGTGACTCTTCTAGTGATGATAGCTCTAGTGATGAAGAGATAATATGATAACAAGGAACTTAGATAAGAAAACCAAACTCTTTATCACTAAGCTAATGGAGGAACTAGAAGGTGTACAAGCCGAGCTAGCAATAAGTGAGGATGCTCTTATCAAACAAGAGGATCTCTATATTGCTTGCAAGGAAGCTCTTGCATTAGAGAGAAGTGAGTTGGACGTCTTGCATGAGGCCTTGGCCAAAGAGCAAGATGAACATGCTTCCCTAAAGAAGGCTCATGTTGCACTCAAGAAAAGTATTGTGGCTTGGATAAAAAGCACAAAGAACTTGAGATGCAATATAACCTTCTTTGGGAAAGCAACTCAACTCTCCCTAAGGCAAATGTCACTTCTATTCCCTCCACTAGTGAAGGTTGTGGAAAATGCTATAATCTTGATTTGAATGTCTATTCCACTAACCTTGCAAACATGGAGGCCATGAGAAAAGAAATAGCAAGATTGACAAGTGTTATTGCAAGTGGTTGTGTTAAGTCTACTACAAGTGCTAGTAAGAAGACCCAAAGCAAGAACATGCCCAAGTTCAAGAATGGAAGACGTCCTTTCATAAAGGATGGGTTGGGGCATGTAAAGGGAGGCAAAACCAATGGAAGGAAGAAGGTGAATGGCTATGAGTGTGTGAGGTTTGAGAAGAAGGGTCACATTGGTACAGTTCAGCCTGCACAGACCGCGGCAGTGCCGCGCCAGAAGGCGGCAGTGCCGGGCCCCCCGGCTGCCGCGCCCCAAGAAAGGGAAGGCTACCAGTTTCCTTCTGCTCAGTCTCACACACAGCCCAAGCAGATGCCAAATCAGAAGCAAGGGTCTCAGAAACCAAAGGAGTCTATTTGGGTAACCAAGAACAAGTTCATGCATCAACCCAAGATAGAAGCTTCAAGAATGAGCATGTCCTCTTGTTACTATTTAGGACACAACAACAGTGGTAAAGTTGTTGCAAAGTATGTTGGTAATGACAAGAGAGCGGCCGACAAGTTTTTTGGGTCCCTAAGATACTTGTGACTAACATGCAAGGCCCCAATATCAATTGGGGACCTAAACCAAGGAACTAAACTTGTTTTGCAGGCATACTCCTCTGGTGGATCAAGTTGGGTGCTTGATAGCGGATGTACAAATCATATGACCGGAGAAAGGAGTATGTTCTCATCATATTCCCCAACTACAAATGCAAGTGAGAACATCATATTTGGTGATAACTCCAAGGGGGATGTGCTAGGTCTTGGTAAAGTTGCTATCACACTTGAACATTCAATTACTAATGTCTTACATGTTGATTCGTTAAGTTACAATTTGTTGTCCGTTTCGCAATTGTGTGGAATGGGTTTCAATTGTCTCTTTACGGATGAGGGTGTGGAAGTCTTTAGAAGGGAGGATTCCTCTATTGTCTTTACAGGTCGTTTGAAAGGGAAGCTTTACTTAGTTGATTTCAACAAAAGTGAAGCCAAACTTGAGACTTGTTTAGTGGCAAAATCTAGCATGGGTTGGTTATGGCACCGCCGACTAGCTCATGTTGGGATGAGGAATTTGGCCAAACTTCAAAAAGACAACCACATCCTAGGACTAACCAATGTTCATTTTGAGAAAGACAGAGTATGTGGAGCTTGCCAAGCCGGAAAGCAAGTAGGCGTACCTCACCCACCAAAGAGCTACGACACGACTACTCATCCATTGGAGTTGATTCACATGGATCTCTTTGGACCGGTTGCCTACCTTAGCAGCATCGCGTAACAAACATGGTCTTGTTATTGTTGATGACTATTCTCGTTTCACTTGGGTATTCTTTTTGCTTGATAAAAGTGTAGTGCAAGAGAAGGTGAAGATGTTTGTACGAAGAGCTCAAAGGGAATTCGGTTTCAATATCAAGAAGGTTCGTAGTGACAACGGAACCGAATTCCGAAACACCCAAGTGGAAGAGTTACTTGATGAAGAGGGCATCAAGCATGAGTTCTCAGTGCCCTATACCCCTCAACAAAATGGTGTGGTGGAGAGGAAGAATAGAACGCTCATTGACATGGCAAGGACAATGCTAGATGAGTACAAGACGCCGGACATCTTTTGGGCCGAAGCCGTCAACACCGCTTGCCATGCAATCAACCGCCTCTACCTCCACAAGAGAAGAAAGAAGACATCCTATGAGCTGCTCACCGGTAACAAGCCAAAGGTGTCTTACTTTAGAGTATTTGGGTGCAAATGTTTCATCTTGAACAAGAAACCCAAAGCCTCTAAGTTTGCATCTAAAGTAGATGATGGTTTTCTTCTCGGTTATGGATCAAACGAGCATGCCTATCGTGTTTTCAACAAGGCCTCCGGCAAGGTTGAAATAGCGATAGACGTGACGTTTGATGAAACTAATGGCTCTCAAGAAGAGCAAGTTGATGAAGTTGTTGTAGGTAATGAGGAACCTCCTTGTGAAGCAATCAAGCAGCTAGCCATTGGTGATATAAGACCACAGGAACAGCAGGCTACAGATCAGGAAGGTCCTCAAGCTGAAGCTTCTGCTGGGACTGATCAGATACAGTCCCCGGCAGTGCCGGGACAGACCCCGGCAGTGCCGGACCCGGCAGTGCCGCGCGGAGCCAAGCAGTGCCGGGCACACCCAGAGCAGCTGCAGCTACTCTCCCCTCATGGAGTGAATCTACAACCCATCTTCGAGCAAGATGAAGAAGAGGAAGCCGAAGATGAACCAGAACCCATCGATCATCCAAGACTCAAGCAAACTATTCAACGAGATCACCCCGTTGATAATATTCTTGGGAGTCTACGAAAGGGGGTAACGACACGCTCTCATTTGGCAAATTTCTGTCAATATTACTCGTTTGTCTCCTCTTTGGAACTCTCAAGGTAGAAGAAGCTCTGGATGATCCGGATTGGGTGATGGCCATGCAAGAAGAGCTCAACAACTTCGAGCGCAATCAAGTATGGTCACTCGTGGAAAGACCAAATACCAATGTCATTGGAACCAAATGGGTCTTTCGCAACAAGCAAGATGAAGAAGGTGTAGTGACAAGGAACAAGGCAAGATTGGTAGCTCAAGGGTTCACACAAGTAGAGGGCCTGGACTTTGAAGAAACATATGCACCGGTTGCAAGACTTGAAGCCATTCGGATTCTTCTAGCCTATGCAGCCCATCATGAATTCAAGCTATATCAAATGGATGTGAAGAGTGCATTCCTCAATGGCCCTATACAAGAGTTGGTATATGTCGAGCAACCACCGGGCTTTGAAGATCCCACGTTTCCCAACCACGTCTTCAAACTCCGAAAGGCGCTCTATGGGCTTAAGCAAGCACCTAGAGCATGGTATGAATGCCTTAAGGAATTCTTGCTCAAACAAGGCTTTGAAATAGGCAAAGCCGATCCTACTCTCTTCACTCATAAAGTCAATGGAGATATCTTTGTGTGCCAAATATATGTCGATGACATAATATTTGGTAGTACTAACAAATCCTTTTGTGATGAGTTTAGTAGGATCATGACTAAAAGATTTGAGATGTCTATGATGGGTGAGCTCAAGTTCTTCCTTGGGTTTCAAATCAAGCAATTGAAGGAAGGGACTTTTCTTTGCCAAACCAAGTACACCCATGATATGTTAAAGAAGTTTGACATGGTGAACGCTAAGCCTATCAAAACGCCCATGCCAACTAATGGACATCTTGATCTTGATAAGGAAGGAAAAGCTGTGGACATCAAGGTATATCGTTCCATGATTGGCTCCCTCCTTTACTTATGCGCATCTAGGCCCGATATTATGCTTAGCGTGTGCATGTGTGCTAGATTTCAAGCTAACCCGAAAGAGTGTCACTTAGTGGCCGTTAAGAGAATCTTGAGATATCTAGTTCACACTCCAAACCTTGGCTTGTGGTATCCTAAGGGCTCCAAGTTTGATCTACTTGGCTATTCGGATTCCGATTACGCCGGTTGCAAGGTAGATCGAAAAAGCACTTCGGGGACATGTCAATTCCTTGGACGCTCCTTAGTGTCTTGGAGTTCTAAAAAGCAAAATTGTGTAGCCCTATCCACAGCCGAGGCCGAGTATGTTGCAGCAGGTGCATGTTGTGCGCAACTACTTTGGATGAGGCAAACCCTTCGTGATTTCGGATGTCAATTTACTCATATCCCACTCTTGTGTGACAATGAAAGTGCCATAAAACTTGCAAACAACCCAGTGAGTCACTCAAGAACCAAACATATAGACATCCGGCATCACTTTTTGAGAGATCATGAAATCAAAGGAGATATCGCCATCAAACATGTGAGCACCGACAAACAACTAGCCGATATCTTCACTAAGCCTCTAGATGAGTCAAGGTTTTGTGCTTTAAGGAGTGAACTAAATATACTTGACTCTCGTAACTTAGTTTGAAACCTAGCATGCTTGATTGATCAACTAGTTTGACCTAGGTAAAACAATTTCAAAACTTTCATATTGTGTTTCAAAATCTTTGAAAGAAACTTGCTTGGTATGACCATTGTTCTGTATTGATTACTTGCTGCTGGTCATATCATGCAAGAGGTACCTGTCCACTCCAAGAATAAGCTGTAGTATAATAGAGAATAACTCTCTCTGTTGGTAACAGGCCGGCAGTGCCGGGCCAGGCGCGGAAGTACCGGGCCCCGGCAGTGCCGCGCCTGGCGCGGCAGTGCCGCGGCTTACCGATTCAGTCTGATTGGTGAGTTACCGAGTGGGGTCACAGGGAAAAGGTTTTCTTTCCTATTCTACCCGTGACTTCCCCTCTCTCTCTCCCTCATCCATTCACTTTCACCACCGTAACTCTCTCTCCTATCTCTCTCTCTCTCGGGTGAACGGGCGACCGCAGCCATCTTCTCACCGACCGGCCGTCCCCGGCACTTCCGGCCACCGGAGGTGCTGCTCGGGATCCTCGTCGGTGCTGCTCCGTTCTCCTCATCTCCAAGGGTCTCCTTCCCTCTCCCTCCTCTCAAGGTGAAGGTTCAAAATCCCTAACCCTAAGTTTTTCCCGATTTGTAAAATGCGCCATGGATATTGTTCTTAGAGGTTGTAGAAGGGTTTGTAGATGATAGGGGAGTAGTAGAGGTGGTGGATGTGGTGTTGTTTGGCTCAGATCCGGTCTGCCTGCGCGGCAGTGCCGCGCCCAGCGCGGCTGTGCCGGGCCCCGGCAGTGCCGCTCCCAGAGCGGCAGTGCCGGACTATGTGCAGAGTTCTGATCCAGCCAACACCTGTTCCATCAATTTCTATCGCCTCTCTATGATCTACCAGTCCTTATACGGTCTTCTAACACACAGTGTTCATGTTTTAGATGTCGGGAGGAAGCGATGAAGAGAGGAGGACCAAGAGGAGGATGGACCCGCTCAGGGGGAGGAGCAAGCAGTCAGTCGTTCGTGGTGGTGCTCGCTCCCAAGGAGGCAGTTCAGCTAGGCAGCAGATACGAGACGAGATCCGTCTCCAGATGCAGGGTCGTCAGATCAGGGAAGACCTTTACCCTGCCACTCCAGAGCACCTAGCAGAGGTCAGCAGAGACCACATCCAGCCCTATGAGGAGGATGTTTTGGAGAGGGCACCACAGGACACCAGGCCCAGACAGGTGGTGTCCTACCACCAGCAGTTCTCGTCAGTGAAGGCACAGCGTCAGCAAAATCCCTACAATGCTCCAAAGGACATGGGGATTGACTACAGGTTCTGGAATGAATTTCATTCAGATTTCTACCGTTCAGTCCTGTTCAATGCCAAAAAGTCCAAGATTCTAAGTATGAGATATGTAGATTGGGAGCATCTTGAGGCCAAGACTGACAGTGAGATCAACAGGGTGATAGCTGCATGCAAGAGAAGAAATATGTATGATTTGATGGGTTTCCAGTACAACTGGAATGTGGAGATCATTTCTCAGTTTCATGCCACTCTATATGTTGATAATATGCTGGAGGAGATGCACTGGATGACCGAGGGTCGCCACTACAAGGTCACCTATGAGACCTTTAGTAGGATCCTTGGCTTGGGCAGCGATGACAGGCAGTTGGATAACCTGCATGATGAGAGGACGCTGACAGACAGTGAGATTGCCCACTTATATGATGATCCTAGCAAGGCTGATGGGTTGGTGAAGGGGCTGAAACCTTTCTACTACATGCTCAACAACCTTTTCAGACAGACGCTCAACCCAAAGAGTGGCTCGCACTCCAATTTATATGGATATGGCAGGAACATGTTGGCTAGGATGGCCCCTCAGGCTACTCCCTTTTCTATATCCAGCTTCATTTGGACCGAGCTTCAGGTTGCAGCAGAGGATGCTAGGAAGGCGGTTCTATATGCACCTTATATCATGTTTATGATTGAGATGGTCTCCGGACATTCTTTTGTTAAGGATGGGTTGCATGAGCCGTACAGGGCTGAGAAGAAGAAGGCGGCAGCAGGAGGTTCAGCAGGGGCAGCAGCTAGTGACAGGCCTGAGAGCT
>VDCT01000431.1:0-17966 GCA_009763385.1 Coix lacryma-jobi var. lacryma-jobi | reverse complement strand
TTTGGTTTCTGGCTCTTCTGCTATCCCCTCTGGAGGCTTTGCTTTGCATTCTCTTCTTTCTGTCACAGAGGAGCAGTTGGAGTCTCTGGGAGACGACGAGTTGGCTTTGCTTGCCAACCGGTTCTCGCAGTTTCACAACAACCGCATGAACCGTCGCCGCGGAGGAGGACGCTCGGGATGCTACGAGTGCGGCGACCCCGACCACTTCATCGCCAACTGTCCCAAGAAGAACAAGCATTCTGGGAAGGGCGATCATGGGCACAAGTACGACTCCGGCAAGCGCAAGGAGAAGTACGTCCCCGCGAGGCACAAGCGGAAGGGCGGCTTCAACAAGGAATACATCAAGACCAAGTACTTGGAGAAGGCCCAGGCTGAGCAGCGTGCGTTCTTCGCCACGCTCAGCGACGTCAACGACTCGGACGACGACTCCGCTTCCTCAAGCGACGACGAGTCCGAGAAGAAGAAGAGGATCGAGGACAAGCTCAACGGCCTCTGCTTCTTCGCCGACGACGACGGCTTCTGCACCATGGCCCTTGGTGATGAGGTCGGAGGCGACACTCCTCGGAACAACGACGACGACGACGACACCTCCCAGGTATCTCTGACCCACGACGAGCTTTCCGCTGAGGTCGAGAAACTTACTGCCGCGCTTCTTAGTCAAGATAAGCTGCTTAGGCGTGCCGCTAGAGAGCGCAAGGAGTTTAGGCAGAAGTGGGAGGATACGGTGAAGGAACTTGATTCTGTCAAGTCCACTGTGGTTGTTACCGATGAGGAGGAGTGTGAGATGTGCACCACGCACATGACTGACCTTCTCACTTTGAGAAGCAAGTATGTTGCGTTGGTAGGAGAGGTGGATGAGCTGAAGGCTAGACCCTCGCTGTTGGGTGCGTGCAAGACTTGTCCTGTCTTGCAAACTGAGTTGGCAGAGAAGAATGCCAAGATTGAATCTCTTGAGAAGGCCAGCTCGGGTAGCACTTGTGTGACTAGGTGCGCTTTGTGTGAGGGTTTGGAGATGGAGATTGCAAATGTGAAGCATGACAAGATGCAAACCGAGGAGGAAAACACATACCTTCGGACCATCTTGTCATGGGTGTCTTGTGGTGAGCCGCAGCTCGGGATGATGATCTCCCAATTCAAGCGAGCTACTGGAGGTTCTGGTGTAGGTTTTGCTCCGGGTGTTGATCTTTCTACTTTTGGGAAGATTGGAGAGTCGAGTGGTCTGAACCCGAGTGAGAAGCCCAACTCCACCACTACTCCCAAACTTACCAAGCTTCCACCCAAAGAGCCTCTCAAGCCTAACACCAAGGATGGAGTGTTTGAGGAACCTCCGAGAGCTCCACCTAAGAACCAAGTGTGGCATCCCAAACCCAACCATCTCAAGAACAAATTAGACACCATGCCACCTATCTAGGAGGAGTGTTTGCCACAGAAGGGCAAAGTGATCCATACCCACAACCGTGAGTATCAACAACCCCCTATGAGAGCGGTGAGGTACCATTGTGAGCATTGTGGGAAAGATGGACACTTGAGTGAGTTCTGCTTTCGGCGCAAGAGAGAGGCGCGCCGTGCTAAGGAGATGAACAATGCGGACATGTACCATCCTTTCCATGATGTACATGCGCCAAATGTTCAGAGTCGTGCTGCTAGGCCCAGAGGTCCAGAACCTCAAGTTCTCAGGCCTAGGCAGAGGAGAGCTCTGAGGAGAGATGCTAAGCCTAGAGGTGCAGTGCCTCAAGCTCCTAGGCCTAGACCTCGTAGAGAGCGTGCCCGGCGGGAGCCTGCAGTTGTAGGCCATGGACCCCGTGGCGGTGGCTTTGTAGTTGAGCGTTTTCCCCCACCGCATTTTGAGTATCGTGATGGACGCTCCTCCCTTAGCGGACCACGTTCTTCTAAACGTGGTGATCGCTTCCTTCGTAGGTGTGCTAGGAATGTTTTTTTTCGCTAACCGTTCTTTTGAGCAGCCGGCCCAACACTGGTATTCTCCTTACTTAACTAACCCCAGTGTTGGCCCGTATGCTCACCCTATGTCTTTTTATTGATGTAGGTAAAACGATTGGAGAACGTTTGGTTGGTGGATTCCGGGTGTTCGAGGCACATGACCGGAAACGCCAGGTGGTTCTCCAGTCTTAGTCCGGTCGCCGGAAAGGAGTATATCACCTTTGGCGACAACAGAAAAGGTAAGGTGCTGTCTCGTGGGTCGATGCGAGTTAATGAGCACTTTGTGTTGCGCGATGTTGCTCTTATTTCTAACTTGCATTTTAACCTTCTTTCTGTTTCGCAACTCTTTGACGACGACTATGAGATTCGTTTTAAACCGAATCTCAGTCGTATTTTGGATCCTCAGGGCAATCTTGTGTGTTTGATTTCGCCATTTGGAAAAGTCTTTCGTGCGAATTTCTCGGAGTCTTTTGGCATTTCTCGTTGTCTTGTGGCTGGACCCTCTTCTTCTGATCTTTGGAAGTGGCATAGGAGACTAGGACATTTGAGCTTCGACTTGCTTGCAAGACTTAGTTCACTTGGCCTAATCCGAGGATTGCCCAAGTTCTCCATGGAGAAGGATCTTGTTTGTCATTCTTGTAGACATGGGAAGATGGTTGCCGCTCCCCACCATCCAGTGACTCAGGTCATGGCTAAGCGCCCTGGAGAGCTTTTGCACATGGACCTTGTTGGTCCGGCTCGGGTGAGCTCGGTTGGGGGGAAGTGGTATGTGCTTGTTGTTGTTGATGACTTTTTGAGATATTCGTGGGTCTTCTTTTTAGCTGAGAAGACCGAGACTTTCTCCTTTGCTCGCAATCTGATTTTGCGTCTTCAGAACGAGTTCCCTTTGAACTCGATGCGAGCTATTAGGAGTGATAATGGTTCCGAATTCAAGAATTCGGATTTTGAGAAGTTTTGTAACTCTTTGGGTTTAGAGCATCAGTTTTCTTCCCCCTACACACCCCCTCAGAATGGTGTTGTAGAAAGGAAGAATCGGACCCTTGTAGAGATGGCCAAGACGATGCTCGATGAGCATAGGACTCCTAGGCGATATTGGGCCGAAGCTATGAGCACTGCATGCTATATTTCCAATCGCATTTTTCTTCGAGCTTTCTTGAAAAAGACCTCTTATGAGTTGCATTTTGGAAAACTGCCCAAGGTAAGTTATTTTCGAGTTTTTGGTTGCCACTGTTTTATACTCAAAAAGGGCAACTTGGACAAGTTTGAGTCTCGTTCTTTTGACGGTGTGTTTTTGGGTTATGGCACCCACACTCGAGCTTATCGTGTACTTAACCTTGACACTAACCGAGTCATGGAGATATCAGATGTCACCTTCGACGAGACCATGGTTTGTCCTTCTTCTCGTTTTGAGCGTGCAGGTGATCACGAGGTTGGCGAGCCTCTTTTCGATGATGAAGAAGAAGGTGCTGAAGGGATAGATGACCCAGCACCTCCTCCACCTGCTGTGCCGCAAAGAGCGGCTTCTACGACGACTCACGGCCCCGACACGTCTTCTTCCTGGGGGCCGTGGGATCCGCCACCCCGAGCGGTACCCTTTGTACCCGGGGAGGCACCAGCTGCTGTTGAGGGGGAGGCCACTTCGGCAAGGGAGGCGCCACGACACATTCCGCGCCAGCACCCGCCTCAGCAGATGATCGGCAGCATCGACGAACGCGTCACCCGGTCAAGGCAAATCTCTCACTTTGTTCATTCTGCTTTTGTTGCTGATTTTGAACCCCGGGATGTTGGACACGCATTGACGGATCCGGATTGGGTCAATGCCATGCATGAGGAGTTAGAAAACTTTGA
This sequence comes from Coix lacryma-jobi var. lacryma-jobi, assembly GCA_009763385.1. Lineage (NCBI taxonomy): Eukaryota > Viridiplantae > Streptophyta > Magnoliopsida > Poales > Poaceae > Coix > Coix lacryma-jobi. Next base: position 14,180 of record VDCT01000431.1, on the reverse strand, counting down.
GAGAAATCAGGTTTGGGTTCTAGTGTCTCCACCTTCTGAGTGTCACCCAATTGGGACAAAATGGGTTTTCAAAAACAAACAGGGAGAAGATGGCCATGTTGTGAGAAATAAGGCCAGACTCGTAGCCCAGGGATATAGTCAGAAGGAGGGGATAGACTATGAGGAGACGTTTGCTCCTGTAGCTCGTTTGGAGGCAATTAGGATACTCTTGGCTTTTGCTGCATCCAAAGGTTTTAAACTCTTTCAAATGGATGTCAAGAGTGCCTTCTTAAACGGCTACATAGAAGAGGAGGTGCATGTTAGACAACCCCCCGGTTTCGAAAATCCCAAGTTTCCAAACCATGTCTTTAAACTCCACAAAGCTTTGTATGGTTTGAAACAAGCCCCTAGAGCTTGGTATGATAGGTTGAAAACCTTTTTGCTTGCTAAGGGTTTTAAAATGGGATGTGTAGATAAAACGCTCTTTCTCCTCAAGCAAGGCACTGATACTCTCTTGGTCCAAATTTACGTGGATGATATCATTTTCGGTGGTTCTTCTCATGCTTTGGTTGCCAAGTTTGCAGATACTATGAGCAGGGAGTTCGAGATGAGCATGATGGGCGAGTTGACGTTTTTCCTCGGGTTGCAAATCAAGCAATCCCGGGAAGGGACGTTCGTGCACCAGGGCAAGTACACCCGGGACATTTTGAAGAAATTCGACATGGGTGAGGCCAAGCCTCTTCCAACACCCATGGCGACCACGACGGCCCTGGATGCGGACAAGGAGGGAGAAGCAGTGGACCAGAAGGAGTACCGGAGTATGATCGGATCGCTGCTCTACCTGACGGCGACACGCCCGGACATCCAGTTCGCGGTGTGTCTGTGCGCGCGATTTCAGTCGTCGCCGCGCACTTCTCACCGTCAGGCAGTCAAGCGCATAATGAGGTACTTATCCTTCACTCCAGAATTTGGGATTTGGTATTCTGCTTCCTCCACCCTCTCGCTTTGCGGTTATTCTGATGCCGATTTTGCTGGTTGCCGTATTGACCGCAAGTCCACTTCTGGGACTTGCTAGTTTATTGGTTCTTCTCTTGTTTCGTGGTCTTCTCGCAAGCAGTCTAGTGTCGCCCAGTCTACCACGGAGGCTGAGTATGTTGCTGCGGCTAGCTGCTGCTCCCAGTTACTCTGGATGATGGCCACTTTGCGTGATTTTGGTCTGAGCTTTTCTCGCGTTCCTTTGCTTTGTGACAGCACGAGTGCGATTAGCGTTGCTAAGAACCCCGTGCTGCACTCGAAGACCAAACACATTGATGTGCGCTTTCATTTTCTGCGAGACCACTATGAGAAGGGTGATATCGACCTTCGCCATGTCGACACTCATCATCAGTTCACCAAGCCTTTGGACCAATCAACTTTTAATCGGTTGAGAGGTGAGCTTGGTGTGTGTTTCCCCTTTTAGGTGGGGGAAACATTTTTGACTCTTGTATGATACACTGACTTTGTGTTTTTCAGTTGTTTTTGCTTTTTTTTGGTTTCTTCATGCATCTTCGCATTTCAGCATACGCTTTTACATTCTGAGCTTCATGAATATAGTCTGAAGAGTGTAACTATGCTCTGTGTAGTCTTTGTTCTGATGCTTTATGTAGATGCTGTAGCTTATGCTCTTTCTGATCACTGATACATACTGTGAGCTGAGCTATTTTTGAATGGTGAAATTTGATAATGAACTTAAAACTTAAAAATGTTCACCATTGAGATATGCAACTAGCATGTGTAGGATGTGTCGAAGTCACTTATGCTTTTTATGTATGATAGGTTGCTATGTCTCTAGTGTTGAGTCATTCACTTGCTTGGTATGTCATATTTTGTTTAAAATCTGAACCAAGTTAAGTGAATTGAAAAGATCGAGATGGGTTTGCTTGTTAACACCTCACAGTTTCGAGACTGTTTCTCATTGCACTTTGAGTTAAACTTGAGCTGTGTAGTGTATGACCAAAACTGTTGCTTTAAGCTTCTGATTGCTTATGCATAGGCTTCGCACAGTTGGAAAGTTAGGCAATAACAAGCATTCAACCTCTCGCAGTTACATGCTGATTTCTGAACCTGTGTAAAATTTCACCGCTGCAACTCCGATTAAAATTTGAAATCACAAGTATATGCTTCATTTTTCAATTGGTATCAGCATGATGATTGAATTGTGCTAGGGGTAGTTCACCTTGTATACATGTTTAGCACTTGTTTGACTTCCTGTCTATACATGTCTGTGCTATTTTGATGGTGAATACCTTTTCGGCTAAAAACTGCTCTTTGTGCTCTCATTTCAGACTTAGTGATCAGTTTGAGCCTTTGCTAGCATTCTGTGCATTTTCTGAGTCATCGGATCAGAACTCTGTAGAGCATCTTTGCACTCCTTTGAGTATACTCTTGAAGCTCCTAACTTGCATTTTGACTCATATGCATTTTGGAAGGGGGAGAACTTCTCTCGTTGGTAGGAGAACTTCTCTGGTTTGCACTTTTGGTGGTGCAGTTTCTGAGGAGGAGCATTGTTTTCTTGATAAGTGCATTTTCAACTAAGGGGGAGAAATTGCAAATCATTACCCTCCGTTTGAACTAAGGGGAGCTTTCCTGGTTGTTTGCACTATTCGAGGGAGAGTTTTTGCTGCTTCCTGTTGGCCGTAAGGCAGTGGTATCGAGCTTTCTTTGCTAGTTGTGTTGAGCCTCTGTGCCTCTATCTTGAGGGACTAGCATTTTGCTTCGATTTCTTAATTGGTATTTGCTAGCGGTGTTGAGCCTGTTTTACCTCTTCTTGAGGGCTAGTTTTGCTTTGCTTGGTTGCGTCGAGCCGTTGCCCATGTCTTTGGGAACCAAGTTGTTTCGCTCTTTCCACTTGATCTTCTTCGGCTTTGCTATGCTTTTGGGTCATTTGGTTGAGTTTTCTCTCCTTCTCCTTCTTCCTTCTTCTGCTTCCTTTATGATTTGTGTTGATAGTTGGCAATGCACTCATCAAGGGGGAGATTGCGAATACATGGGTGTATGTCGAGTCTCTGAGTGATGAGTGATTGTCAACTGGGATGATGCGCATGTTCTTTGGCTTGTGTTGTGCAGGTGTCGAGCACGAATACAGTGATCAGAGGCAAGGTGAAGGTCAAGTAGAGACGTGCCGTGCCGATGGACCGAGAGTGGCGAAGGGCGGACGTGAGGCTTGGACTGAGGGACCGGTGGCCCGAGGATCAGCTGTGGTGGCTGACAGCCTGGGACAGCGACGAGCGAAGACTTGCGATCATGTGTTGCCTAAGTCGTGGACTTGGGGACACGTATCGGTGGACGGGGTGCACGGGCGGTGCATCCCCTCTACGACGTCGGTTTGGTGGTAGAGCCAGAGAAAAACCATCGGGTGGACGGTTTCCAGGTTTGGGCCTCAAAACCTGGGCGCGGTTGGTTTCCGAGTTTGCCCACAAAACTCGGGCTGAGGACGGTTTCCAGGTTTGGGCCTCAAAACCTGGGTGCTGCGGGTTTGCTGAGTTTGGGCCACAAAACTCAGGCGTTGGTGGGCTGGTTTCCCGGTTTGGGCCTCAAAACCGGGGGTTGGCTGTGAAGGCTGGTTTCCCGGTTTGGGCCTCAAAACCGGGGGTGCGACGTCCAGGAAAAGGACGCGGAGCGGTGGCGGCACGTGGCGGCAATCGGGAGGTTGCGTCGAGGCAACGCTACGAGTTGTGCGGGCGTGGCCGTCGGATCCACCTACCACCGAGTTGGTCCAGAATAACCTTAGGGTTTAGCTGGTTCGCTCTGTAAGTAGTTAGGGGTAGAGTGGGAATTAGGAATAGTTAGAATTAGGATAAGTAGGGGGAGACACCCACCTCCCCATCTATCTCAGTTCATTTGCTCTTGGCACTTAGGGTTTCCTGCTCTCCCAATCCCCTGTTGTAGCTAGCTGAGATCCGCAGAGAACCATACCTCTGTGTACTGGAGATTTTGAGGAAGTGAGGCCGTAACCTCACTGTTGTAGCGTGTGGTAGCCACACGGTTGCAGATCGATGTGTTGATTCGCGTTTTGTTCGTGTTCTTCGCGTTCTTCGTTTCTCCGCATTTTTCCCGTCGCTCGATCTCCCTCTCTAGTGCGTCTTTGCGAAATCTGTTTGAATCAACTTGTTCATATTTGAAAGGAGATCATTTCCACCGAAGGAATTTATCTAACTCCTTACGAACGAGTAGATCGGGTTGATTTCGTTTTTGTGGCGTTTTTCGGTTCATCCTCCTCCCCTTTTGATTTCCTGGTGTTTGAGTTGATTTGAGCGGATGATTTCTTGGGGATAGTCTCTTAACTACTCCGTGATCATCTCCTCTAAGTTTGGGAACATGGGATTTTGGTTTGAATCGATTTGGAGAAGATTTGGGTGAAGGGCGACCGAAATCGCCCTCACGGGGTGTTGGCGGACAGTCCGCCACCCTAGGCGCGGACAGTCCGCGCGTCGGGGACTTGGCCAGAGCAGTGGCCGCGAGTCTCTGTGTTTTTGGTCTCGGTTGACCGGCGGACAGTCCGGGACTGTCCAGGGAGGTTCCAGCAGAGTTGCTGTTTCTCGTTTTCTGCCGGCGGACAGTCCGCCATCCCCTCGCGGACAGTCCGCAGTAGGGGCGGACAGTCCGGGACCCCAGGGCCGGACAGTCCGCGGATTGGCTGAAGCCTCCGGTTTTGTGCGTTTGCTCTCCCGGCTTCCTCGCTTGGTTTCCGGACTTCTCGTTTGGCCCTAGAGTTGACCAAGGAACCTCTTTAGGTATCTTTGCTACTTGTTAGCATCGGTATTTGGGGAGTTCTCGACGTAGCCGTCTATCTACGTTCGAGACTTGGTTTCTGAGGGGCGAACTTGTGCCGGAGCTTTTGGTGTTTGGTTTGCTATCACTTTGTGGTGCCTCGCTGTGATCCTAGGGATCATCCACCCTCTTCCAAGGGTCGTAGGCATCACGGTTTCGGTCGTAGCTTTCGGGGGTTGATTTTGGGACATTTGGGCAAAGTTTCGAGTGAAATTTTTGAGCTCCCATTCACCCTCCTCTGGTCGCCTTGCTAGTGCTTTCTCGGTCCTTCAGTGTCCTACGCATCCGAGGTGATGACCTTTGCCGAGAAGGGGAAGCTGCGGAAGATCACCGACGTCAAGACCAAGGAGCTAATGTTGTGGCTCGGTATGATAGAAGTGTACGTTCCGGAGGCGTCGCCTCGCCGGAGAACGTCACCTTCAAGACCGGCACCGGCCTCTCAGACAGCTTCAACGCCGCTGCTTTTGCACTTGGGGAGTAACCTAACAAAAATGTGGGGACAATCGATACCAAGCGCATGACGTACCATACAATGTATCTTTCTTTCGTGTTGCAGACTAATATTATTCATGTAGAATATGGGGGACTATATTTCTGAAATTCTCATTTTGAGTTCGTACCTTCTAACCATGTAAAGTGTTTTGGCAAAACAAATTTCAATCTATAAGAAAACTGTCACTGTCTTTTGTGTTTATATAAGTGCATCTGCGCTGCATCAATTTTATTCATGCTCTGTTTTATGTGGAAATTGCTAATGATTTGAAATAAAATTACTAATACCAAAAACCCAACGGATAAACAGTTATAAATTAATATTGTATATGACATAATATGCTGATGTAGACAACTAAATATATGTTAATGGATGATGTGTTTTAAGGTGGATAACTTGTATGTTGAGAGAAATAACTAGTAAGACTCCCTCCGCTTCAAAAAAAGAATTATAAGACTAGGCACATATACCAATACTAAAATTACCTAAATGCCCTATGTACTCGTTGCTTCCTTGTGTGTGTACAACCCAGCCTATCTGGAAGAAGCAACGAGTGGACATAAGAAAACCATGTGTGTAGGGTTGCAGCCCTGTGGCTGGTCGTTTGTTAAAGTTTAGTTCTTGTCATATCGGATGTTTAGACAATACTTTGAAACAGTAAACATAAACTACTTATAAAAATAATTACACAAAATGGAGACTAATTTACAAGACAAATCTATTATGCCTAATTAGTCTATGATTTGACAATGTGGTGTTACGGTAAACATGTAGTGTTAATTATGGATTAATTAGGCTTTAGAAATTCATCTCATAAATTAATTGCTATCTGTGCAATTAGTTTTCTAATTAGTATATATTTAATATTTTAAAATTAGTGTCCAATCATCTGATGTAACATGAATTAAACTTTAGTCACTGAAACCAAACACCCCTAAATAACGAATGAGGAGCGTTCTGCATTTGTACCCTGTGTAGCTCCTACATACTGTCACCTAGCGTGTACCCTATACGTGCAAAAATTACTGGACAAAATTTGAACTGCACGATTGTAGTCTTTGTAGGACGAAGTGAGTATTTGGTATGACTTGTCCTTAAGTGTCTCTTTGAAGGATTCAGTAAACAATGTAGTATTTTAGCTCGGGCTCCTCTTCTGCAAAAAAAAGGGTTCTCTTTACAAAATACTTGTTAGGGCATCGTTGGTTCCTCTCGAAAAGTTGTTGCTAGAGCTGCGGCATAGCCATACCAAATAGGTTCTTAATTTATTTATATAGGCGAGCAAACTAACTCTATCTTTGTAAATGGCGATTAAACCATTTGACAAACAATATATGTTCTTTTTTAGATCTCTATGCTTATGTTAAGTGCAGATGCACATATGTAGATGACTTTATATGTAAGTAGGGCATGCGGCATGCCAGACCACAGTACTCATATTGATGACCATTGTTCTGTCCGTGGTGCAGTGGAAGATGATGCACACTTATTCTTCCATTGCCAACTGCTACGAGTAGTCTGGTTCCCCGACCCACCTATGCGAACTGATCAACTACCACAGGAGCAAGATGACGTCCAACTGATTCTCCACTCAGTATTGCCTGCCTCCATCCCTAATTAGTTATTTAACAAATTTCTAATCACTATGTGGTACCTATAGAAGGCCAGGAATAACCATAGATTCAACAGGAAACTATGGACTCCCTGGCAGGTTCACCATGCAGTGAAGACAAATTTATCCACACATCGGTTGGCAATTCAAAATCTAGCAGACACTGCGAATACCGACCACACAACACCAACATCTTTGTCTTCGACTCTTTGTCGATACTAGGTATGAGCAACACTACTGCGGATTACAACAAGGACGACATCCGGTGAACAATAACTTGGGCACTATACCAATGCCCATCCAAGGAATCTGTTGCTACACAGACGCATCATTGCCGCCAGATCATTCAACTCAACAAGTACGGCCTGCATGTATCAGGATTCACTACAAAAAATGAGACCTTCTACGACGATTAGAGGGTTTTCTGTTGTCGTAAAAGGCCCGTCACTAAGGATCTTCTGTGACAATTACAAGCTATTTTTATGACAATTTGTGATTTACGACAACTGTAATTGTCACAAAAATTATCATAGATCAAAAATTGTCATAAAAATTGTCACAGAAGGTCCTTAGTGACGGGCCTTCTATGACAACAGAAAACCCTCTTATCATCGTAGAAGGCCTCATTTTTTGTAGTGATTTTCTTTGTCATCCCACACGTCCAAGAGACGAATACAATCAAAGCACATGTGGCGGGGTTCCATTCTGTCCTAATGGCAGAAGCTGCAGCTATGGCGATGGCAGCTTGCATCAGTGAAAAGCTAAGATTTCGCATTCTTTCAGACTCACAGCTACTGGTCAAATTTCTCAATGCTGATGAATAGGTACATCCACCTGATTGGAGGATCATACCCTTCACATAAAGTTTCAGAAATAGAGTTTCATCATCTCAAGAATCAGTCCTGCATATCAGTAGAAGCCTAAATAGTACTGTAGATACTGGCAAAACAAACATTTGCCTCTTCTGTAAACTATAGCGCAAATGCTTTTCACTCAGCGTGCAATCACCCCATGCATAGCTCTCAATGTCCTCTTATAGGGGATCCCCTCTTATAGAGGTCCTGCAGGATGTACATCTTCAGTCTACAAGACTGATTGGAGCGATTTGCTGCTAATAAAATTCGTTTGCTGTAAAAAAAAAACGTCGTTTCAGCTGATTAATGGTATACATGTACGGTAATGTACGTTGCGCGAATTAACTCGTACCGTTCCAAATTGACCATTATTCAGTCCGGCATATTAATTAGTTAATTAATTAATTAACTATAAGAGCCAAGCAAGGGGTTGCACATATCAGAGTCATAGACACAGAGAGCTAAGAATTTCCACCATGGCGGCCTCTTTACACGCTCTCGCCTGCGCCACGCTCCTCCTCCTCCTCCTCGTCCCGCACGCGTGCATGGCCTCCGCGAAATCGACGCTCGAGGACAGGTGCGAGAGCTACGCCGGCGGCGACCGGAGCAGCTTCGACTACGAGTACTGTGTGTGGACACTGCAGCGCGACAACAGGAGCGCCACCGCCGACGAGCTGGGCCTCGCCGCGATCGCGGTGAGGATCGCCGGGGCGACGGCCAGGGCGACGCGGGACAAGTTCGCCGCGCTGCGGGGCAACGAGACCGTCCCGGCGCGGCGCGCCTGCCTGGCCGCGTGCGCCGGGGAGTACGCCGCCGCCGTGCGCCGGCTCGGGCACGCCGCGTCGGCCGCGCGGGCCGGGAGCCTGCAGCGCGCGCAGACGCTGCTCGCGGAGGCCACCGGCACCCAGGCCCGCTGTGGCGCCGCGTTCGCGGCCGCCCGACAGGACTCGCCGCTGGTTGACGGGGACCTCGGGCTCGACGACAAGATCGAGCTGGCCGTCGCCATCTTGCCGCCGCCGCGGCCGCGGCCGCGGCCGTCGCCGCCGGCTAGGGCGTGATGTGAAGTTGTGAACCATCTACGTTTTCGCGTTGATCGCGCTGGTTTGTGGTATGGATTTAAGCAAAATAAAATCTTTGACAGCATCCGCGTGATGTACCGATCGATGTTAATGTTCTTATAACTCCTGCTTGTTTACAAGTTTGTAACCGATAAACAATGAGTTTTAGTAGAAGGCCTAGTAAATTTGTAGAACAGCAACGGCTCCATAGACGACGGTGGCAGCAAAACCTAACAACAATGAGTTCCAAGCTGACGAGCATGCCCACATCGTTGCTCCTGCGCAAATTGGAAAAAAAAAGGGTCCAGGTTTCTAATTAATGAGATCGAAGCCGCCATCTATCATCACACCAAAACCTTTCGCCATTGTAATTACGGATGATCAATCTGTTGTTGCTCACCTGACGACGAGGGCTGCGACGGCAGCGGCAGCACCGCGGCGGCAGCAGTAGTAAACGGAAACTCAGGCGTCAGCGGCGGGAGCGGCTTGCCTGCATGCGAGAGAGAAGAAGAAACAAGAACAAGATCACAGTTCATTACTGTTGTTATTATAAGCTGATAAGTGAGAAGTGAGAATATATTATATTGCTGAACCTGAGCAGTCGCGGGCGATGGAGACGAGGACGGAGGCGTCGCCGAGGCATGTGGTGGTGACGTTGACCATGGCGCGGGCGTTGTCGTACTCGGGGCCGATGAGCCTGGCGGCGTTGCCGCGCACGACGTGCATGAGGCAGCACGGCTGCTCCGCCGCCGTGCGCTCCACCTGGATGCAGCACGGCGCCGGGATCTCGTCCGACCGGTGCTCGATGAAGTCCAGGCACGACAGCAGCCGCTGCAGCGACGGCACGCACGTCGTCGTCTCGTCAGATTCAGGCGCCGCCGGTGCGGCAGCGAGGAGGAAGCAGAGGAGGACACAGGCGAAGATGATGATCGCCGGCGTGGACGGCGGCGGCGGCGGCGGCGGCGCCATATTGCCGTGGGCAGTACGTGTGCCTGTACTTGTAAAGGTAATTGATCAAAAGATTTGGTTTTGGTTATATGCATGCATGTACACGTAATATGGCCAGTTATTACCATATATATACCGTGGAATTTGATCCGGTGCTGACACGTACGGGTGAGCCGTACGTACTGAGTATAGTCTCTTTACTTTTTCGAAGGTGCCTTGTTCTATGGTTCGACTTCGACACGTCCCAAATCTCAAACGTTATTAAACTTCCAAATTAAAACCAAAAATACAAAATACAGGGCAGTGTTGTGGAAAGTAAGCCTAGGCAAAATACCCTCTATCCATTATCCGTACCCGAATTACTCGAAACCGGACCCGAACCTGAGGTACCCGATTCTAAATTCGAATATTTATTTTGATTACCCAAAATTAGTTTTGGGTAATTCGGGTAATATCCCCCGGTATCCGAACTACCCAAATTACCCAAAAATGTATTTTTATCTTTATATTTATCATCTATTGTTAGTTAAATAAATGAACTTATTATTTCATTAGTATATGATTTTCTCCGTTTGAACCAGTGACTATGATATGCTATTCTTTGCAAATTAGTGTTGAAATTCTATACAAGATGCTGTTGAAATTATGTATAAATTTCTACTAATATTTTGTATAATTTGCTCTTTTATATGAATTCGGTATATTGGGTAATACCCGAACCCGAATTATCGAGTACCCGAAATTGCGGGCAGTGTTTTTCAGAACAACAATTTTCATTACCCAAATTTCGAATTACCATTACCCGGCTTAGTAGAAAGGCCCACTTCCAGTTGGGCGACGGGAGCTCACCACACGTGACAGTGACGCCACGTGTTCCTAAGCCTGGACGAAAAACTCGAAACTCGCTAGCTCGCTCGACTCGCTCGTTAATGGCTCGGCTCGAGCTCGACTCGTTTCATAATGAGCTAGCTCGATTTATAACGAGCGAGCTCGAGCTGGCTCGCGAGCTGCTCGTTAGCTCGTACGAGCCAATTAATTCACAAGCCAACAAACTTAAATTAGCTATCATAGAATGTCCAGACGTCCCGATTGGTGTTACAACCTTTAGTCCGGGTTGATAACATCATCTAGAACTAATGTAAACCCTTTAATATCATTAGTCCCGAACACAAACTCTTGTCGGGATCAAAGCCAAAAATCGGATGGGATGAAAACTCATTTCTCTACTAGTGAACCTCCCAAAAAAAATATGATAGGTCATTTTTATCAAGGATAATTTAGCCTAAAGAAAATGGAATAATAGTACATTGTGTTGCTTTTGGAGTAAACGTTAGAAACTATCCAATACCTTTTCTTCGAGTGACATTATGGCAAAGCCTTGTAGCCTCTTGTTGTACACTTTGTATTAGATATCAACCTTCACAGAGTACATGTTGACACTCAAAAATGTCACAAATAAAGATTAATTTAAAAAGGTGTTCGGCATGTAATATTAAGGTTGAATTTGTTTCTTGAGAGATCGATGTTCTAAGTTAAATGGGCCTGTATTTTGTGTCACAGAACCGACCAATTTGCACCAGATTAAGCACCGAATCGCTGCTTTCACAGAGACTACAAGTACTTAAGCTCGTACAAACCCGGTAGTCCGGAAATCTCGAAGGATTTCAAGTCATTCAACTTTAACCAAGATCGTAATCGATTAGCGTACATGCCCACAAGGTACATTCAGTTCGCACATAGTTCAATTACATCGGAGTTCGATAGTTATTACAACCATAGTTTTGAATTCAAGCGGAAGCAACATAGTTTTGAAACACAAGTCCTTAGTTCACAATACGGTGCCATATGCCTGATCTGTCCACAAAAGCATCAGGAAAGATAAGGATTGACCATGCCCATGGTCTAGTCACTGCCCTCGACGGGATACAGACAGTTCTCGCAGTAGCCGAAGAAACACTGCCCATCTGCAACAACAAGGGATAGCACCCTGAGTACGAGAAGGTACTCAGCTAGACTTACCCGTCATAAACCAGAAATAATTGACACCAAGGATTATGCAAGGCTGTATCTGAGGTTGGCCACACTTACCTTTTGCATAAAAGCATTTTATTATTAATAATTCCTTATTCGAGCATTAGCAGTCACTTTTAGGTAATCAGCCTGATTATCTAGATTTGCACCTGATCTAGAGCAATCACTTGGCTAATTAATCAAGCAAGAGTGACTATTTCATCAATAGCCTTTCAGATTCACCAACCTTAACCATCATTAATTCCATATATTACTACGGTAACACATGCTCAGTCAAGTTACTCACTAACCAGGAGCGATGGCGATTATAATCGATTCCTACCAGCTGGGGACAAAATGTCGCACACTCGCCCGACACACCCTGCCAGGCGGCCATTGGCGACCACTCAGGAGGTTCGAGAACCCAAATCGCGGGACGGCCATGGACCCTTCTACACCGAGGGTTATCTCAATGCCAGGTCGCTCAAGCTATTAACTGCCCACGGTCATGCCAGGTCGATCAGGCCCTGCCTGCCCTCGGACCATGCCAGGTCGATCAGAATAGTTGCCCACGGTACATGTAAGGCCCTGGGTGTTAGGCGTCAACGTCTCCGTCACCGGCTCGAAACACCTTACTCGGCTTCACGGGAGGTACCCGCACCTGCTCCGTTAAGTGATTGACGCGTTCAAAATGACTGAGGTGTGCCTTCGTCGGGTCCTAATCGACACAGACGGGAGACTACTAGCACACAGAACCCATGTCCTGCTGCTCCTACATCCCGCCCGGTCTCAGATTAATTAACACATGGTTCTCTCCATGATAGCACCAGGCTAAACATGTTTAGTATCCACCTATATGCGGGGGACAGGAAATCACCCGACTTTTACCGGTCTAAGCAGGGCTAAGCATATAATCGAGCCTAGACCTAAACAGGGATATCAAGATATATTGCAGGTGGACAAGGATAAGTAATAATGCATCAACGGTAGCAATCAATTCCTATAACCTAATGCAACATCCATCATTAGGTTAAATTAGAAAACGATTGCAAACCGTAGGAGTTAGAATGCTCCGGGGCTTGCCTCGCTCGAAGTCGGCGGGGCGGTGATCACGGCACTCCGGCAGGTCCTCAGCGTCTCCTTCCGGGATCCCCTCCTCGGTTGTCTCCTCCTGACGCTGCTCCTCCGGCGTGTCTTGGGCTTCGACTACCGATCCTGCATGATGCGGTACATGAATGAATAACATGAATGCACATGGGATGCACAGGTGATGCAACATGGAGTAACAATTCAGGAGATAAGCACATGTCATCTACTGCTACTCACTTATTCATTAACATACTACTTATTAGTCTTGTTGTCACCACATCAAAGTTGCTTAACGGGTTTATTACCCTCTAATATTTGTAGAATTAAATCTAGTTAATTAGGCCTATAACAGTAACCTATCCTAGGACAGCTTCACTAAAAATCTATAAAAATTACTGGAGATTAATAACTACTTAATCTAATCCTCTGTCCAAATTTCATCCCATTTGGACCTAGACTTCTATCCTCTATGAAAAAGACAAAATCTATCATGAAAAGGTGCTTTGAACTACTACACTCTAGCAAAAGTGTCAAACAACAGATTTCTTGTTTTTCTACTGAGCTTCTTAGCATAAGAACAGTGTGCCTAAATTCTCAGGTTCATATTCCTCATAATTTAATTACTACAAAATAAACAAGAAAACAGCATTTAACCATTTTAATTACTACTGCTAAACTATTTCACAAAGCAACCTCATATTATATTTTTCTCTGAAACTACTCATCCATACAAACCTAACAAAACTGGAATCACATTTTTCCGACTCATACATAATTAGTTATGCATTTTCCAAGTTATCAGCACTTTTCTAATTTAAATGAATCTACACATAAAAGTATTACCAACAATGCAATTAACATCCTTCACAGGTAGATCTAATCATGCTTGTTCTAACAAAATTTGTGTCACAGGATTTGGACTTAAAATGAGCCTTGTATGAATTTTTGAAGCCTTTACATGGATTCTGCAAAACACATTTAAAAGAAAACTCAACCTAACATACGGACTTCGGCCGAGGCACAAGACAAGCGCTCAGCACACCCGGCGCGACTCGTCCGAGGCTTCGAGGCAAGGCTTCGGCACATTCGGCGCGATTCGGCTGAGGCCCGAGGCTCAGACACATTTTTCCGATTCGCCCGAGGCACACTGGCAGCTGAGGCTAACCTATTCAGCCGAGGGCTACTGACTCAACCGAGGCTTACTGACTCAACGAGACTAGCTGACTCAACCGAGACTAGCTGACTCAACCGAGCACTTGACTTGGCTCGACTCGACCGAGGCTTACACAACCGACCCGATCGAGGCTCGAGGCGAAGGCTCGATGCAACCG
>VDCT01000430.1:0-15988 GCA_009763385.1 Coix lacryma-jobi var. lacryma-jobi | reverse complement strand
GCCGCAGTCGGGGCAGCTCGGGGCGGAGGAGGGTCTGCCCGACATCGAGCTTGACCGACCAGTATGGCCGTTTCCTGACGCGCCGAGCCCGTCCCTCTCCATGGTCTCCGTCGAGCAACCGGTCCAGCGGGGGGCCCCGCGCGAGGTGCGGTCCATCTTCCGGGAGGTGGCCGAGCTCATGGCGGAGGCGGAGCGGTCCTACTTCGAGGAGGCGGGCTGGTCCGCGCAGGTGTCGGCCGCCCTCGCGAGGGCCCAGGCGGAGCTTCAAGAGCTCCGCGCTGAGCTGGGCCGGAGCGTCCAAATGGCGAGCCTGCTTAACGAGGCAGAGGCGGAAGTCCAGGCGGCTCGAGGCGAGGCCGCTCGAGTCCAGGAGGAGGTCGCCGCCACCCTCGAGGCGTCGAGGAAGGAGGCCGCCGACGCCCGCAGCGAGGCCACCTCTGCCCGGGCCGAAGTGGAGGCGGCGAGGAAGGATGTCGCTGACGCCCAAGGCGAAGCCGCCACCGCCCGAGCCGCAGCGAAGACGGCGAGAAAAGAGGCTGAGGATGCTCAATGCAATGCCGCCGCCGCTCGGTCCGCAGCGGAGGCGGCGAAGAAGGAGGCCGAAGATGCCGAGAGTGGTGTCGCCCCCGCCCGAGCTGCCGAGGGGGCGGCGCGGCAGGAGGTGATCCGAAAGGATCTGGCCCTCGTGGAGGTGGGCAGGCTGATCAAGGAGCTTAGGTCCGAGAAGCTCCTCATGCTGGCCGAGAAGCGCAGACTCGAGCAGCGCGCTGAGGGCCTTACCAGCGACCTCGCCATACTAGGGCAGCATTGCGATGGTGAGGCTTACACCTTCTCCTTGGTTGGGCCTCGAAGTTTTTTGTTACGCCGCAGTCTCACTCTTCCTCGTTCGTCGCGCAGGGGTCGAGAAGACAGTCGAGGAGCTCCGCGGGATGAACCAGGTTCTCTTGGACCAACTCCAAGACGAGACGATGGTGGCGGAGCGGGCTCGCACTTCCCTCGACCGGCTCGGCTCCATGTGGGGTGCTCCTCCGGTGGCTGCGGCAGAAGGTGCGGTGGCCCGAGGCGACGCCTTGGTCGACGCCTTGTGCCTCCTCGACGCAGCCGCGCGGGACCGTGTCCGGCAAGCTCTCCACCATGGCGTCAAGCAGACGCTCGCGGTCGTCCGCTCCGGCTTCCGCTTCCCGGTCCACGTTGCCGCCAATGGCTTCATCGAGATCGAGGGGAAGGACGAGGAGTGGAACAACCGCCGTGTCGACAAAATCTTGGAGAAGATGGAGAGGCCGGGGACGTCACTCGCGAAGATCTTCGAGGAGGACGTGCTGCCTCCTGATGCCAGCAGCGGTGTCGAGGGCCCTCCTCCCTCTAGCTCGGGTGTCGAGGCTGAGCCCGCCGCGGAAGACCTCGGGGAGGAGTACCACACCGACGAAGATTAGGGCCTGCGTGCCAGATTTGGGCGTCGAGGCCCCTGTAAGAATTTTATGACATGAATGAGGGTCCGTCGAGACCCGTTTGTATATATGACTTGTTTGTTTAAAGGAGTTGTTTTCTTTTCAAATTTATTTGACCACTTCTCTTTGTTTGCAAGCTCGAGTTTCTGCTAGCTTAGTCTGTGTTCCTTCGATACGTCGCGAGCCCCTCGAGGGGAGGCGTAGGTAGGGTACCGTAGCCTGGGGGCGTAGATGGCCGTCTACGTCGACGCCTCCCGACCCTTGGAGGCTCGAGGTATTTTGGGATTTAGACGTCGCTAGTTCACTCGAGGCACGAGTCGAGACGAGGGTCGAATTTTTGAAAAGAAACACGCGTTTTTTCCGGAGTCTGGGGGCGGTTACCCCCTTGTCAGCCCCAAGGGAGGCTCGACCCTGAGCAAAGCAGGGTCGAGGCTACCTTAAGATGCTAAGCAAAATGAAAGACAATGCACGAGTTTGTTCATTCATTTTGGGCGTGTTTGTACAAAGCAACAAAATGAATGAGGCCTCGAAGCCTTTAAGGGTAGAAGCGACGTAGCTGAGATATGTTCCACACGTTCGCCAGGATCCTGCCTCGATCCACGTAGAGCTTGTACGTTCCTGGCTTGAGCACTTCAGCTACGGTGTATGGGCCCTCCCATGGAGGGGTAAGCTTGTGGCGCCCTCGATTATCCTGCAGCCATCGAAGCACGAGGTCCCTCACCGCCAGGTCCCTCTTGCGCACGTGCTTGTCGTGGTAGCGTCGAAGTGTTTGCTGGTAGCGCGCGGAGTTAATGAGCGCCACGTCTCGGGCCTCCTCGAGCTGGTCCTTGGCGTTGGCGAGCTTTTCGTCGTTGGTTTGCTCATTGTAGGCTCGAAGTCGAGGTGAGCCAAACTCGAGGTCGGTAGGCAAGAGGGCCTCGGCGCCGTAGATTAGGAAAAACGGAGTGAACCCGGTGGCTCGACTCGGCGTAGTCCTGAGGCCCCACAGCACTGAGGGGAGCTCTGCGGCCCACCCCTTTCCGAAATTTTTGAGGGTCTTGAATAGCCTCGGCTTCAGCCCATGGAGTATCATGCCATTGGCGCGCTCGACCTGCCCGTTGCATTGAGGGTATGCGACCGAGGCCCAGGTTACGCGAATGTTGTTGTCGTCGCCGAAGTTGGTGAATTTTTTGCCCGTAAATTGGGTGCCATTGTCGGTGATGATGACATTGGGCACCCCAAACCGGTACATGATGTCTGCGATGAACTCGACAGCCTTCTCGGAGGTGGGGTCGCCTATCGGCTTAGCCTCGATCCACTTGGTGAACTTGTCGATGGCCACGAGCACGTGTGAGTGCCCTCCACTTGTCTTTTTGAGGGGACCCACGAGGTCGAGCCCCCAAACGGCGAATGGCCAAGTAATTGGGATCATCTGCAGGTCATGTGCGGGTTGGTGCGTCTGCTTGGCGTAGAATTGACACCCATGGCATGCTCGGACCAAGCGCTTGGCGTCTCCAATGGCGGTCGGCCAATAGAAGCCTTGACGGAAGGCGTTCCCAACCAGGGTCCTTGGTGCTGCGTGGTGGCCGCAAGCCCCCGAGTGCATGTCGTCAAGGAGCTTGCGTCCTTCCTCGAGGGGGATGCAGCGCTGAAGGATCCCGGTCGGGCTTCGTCGGTACAGCTCCCGTTTGTCGCCGTAGATGACGTAGGTCTTGGCCCTTCGAGCGATGTGTCGGGCCTCCGTCTTGTCTTCTGGTAGCACGTCTTGCGTCGGGTAGTCGAGGAATGGCGTCCGCCAGTCGAGAGGTCATGATGAAGAAGAGGCGGGTGCGTCGATCTGCATCGCCTCAGCGGATGTCGAGGGGTCATTCCCGAGGGGTGGCGTTGAAGGTCGAGCCCCTGTGTCTAGCTCGAGGGGTGGCGTCGAGGGGCCAGCCCCCGAGCCGATTTTGACGGATGGCTCGAAAACGTCCTTTGAGAAGACGTCTGGCGGAACCGTGCCGCGCGTGGACGCCAACTTTGCCAGCTCGTCCGCGGCCTCGTTGTACTTTCGAGCTATGTGGTTGAGCTCGAGGCCATATAACTTATCTTCTAGCTTGCGCACCTCCCCGCAGTATGCCTCCATCTTGGGATCGACGCAGCATGAAGCCTTCATAACCTGGTTGATGACGAGCTGCGAGTCTCCTCGGGCGTCGAGGCGTCGAACCCCGAGCTCGAGGGCGATGCGCAGCCCATTGACGAGAGCCTCGTACTCGGCGACGTTGTTGGAGGCGGGGAAGTGCAAGCGTAGCAGGTAGCGCATGTGGACTCCGAGGGGTGAGATGAAGAGAAGGCCTGCGCCTGCCCCCGTCTTCATGAGGGATCTGTCGAAGTACATGGTCCAGAGCTCGGCTTGAATTTGTGCTGGCGGGAGCTGGGTGTCGGTCCACTCAGCAACGAAGTCCGCCAATGCTTGCGACTTGATGGCTTTTCGCGGGGCGTAGGTGATGGCCTCCCCCATTAGCTCGGCGGACCACTTGGCGATTCGCCCCGTGGCCTCCCGATTGTTGATGATCTCACCGAGGGGGAAGGACGATACCACCGTTACGGGATGAGCGAGGAAGTAGTGCTGGAGCTTGCGCCTCGTGATGATGATGCCGTAGAGCAGCTTCTGGATGTGCGGGTACCGGACCTTGGCCTCGGAGAGCACCTCACTGGTGAAGTACACCGGTCGTTGGACCGGCAACGCATGACCCTCCTCGTGCCTCTCGACGACTATGACCGCGCTGACCACCTGAGTGGTTGCGGCCACATAGAGGAGGAGGAGCTCGGGGCGATCGTCACCCTCGGCCGGTCGCGGTGGCACGAGGATTGGCGCGGAAGTCAGCAACCCCTTCAACTTGGTTAAGGCCTCCTCGGCTTCGACAGTCCACGCGAAGCGTTCCGTCTTCTTCAGCAGGCGGTAGAGGGGTAGCGCTGTTTCCCCTAGCCTCGAGATGAATCTGCTGAGAGCGGCTAGGCAGCCTGTCACTTTCTGTACACCCTTGAGGTCTCGAAGTGGGCCCATCCTCGTGACTGCTGAGATTTTTTCGGGGTTGGCCTCGATCCCCCGTTGTGAGACAATGTAGCCAAGTAGCATGCCTCGAGGCACACCAAAGACACATTTCTCGGGGTTGAGCTTCACATTCTTGGCCCGGAGGCATTTGAACGTGGCCTCGAGATCGCTGATGAGGTTCCCGAGTTTCTTGGTTTTAACCACGATGTCATCGACGTAGGCCTCGACGGTTTTGCCTATGTGTTCGCCAAAGATATGCTGCATGCAACGTTGGTACGTTGCCCCGGTGTTTCGAAGGCCGAAGGGCATTGTAACGTAGCAATACATACCAAAAGGCGTAACAAAAGAGGTAGCGAGCTCGTCGGATTCTTTCATCCTAATCTAGTGGTAGCCGGAATACGCATCGAGAAATGAAAGTACTTCACACCCCGCAGTGGAATCGACAATCTGATCAATTCTAGGTAAAGGAAATGGAACTTTTGGACATGCTTTATTCAGACCAGTGTAGTCTACACACATCCGCATTTTTCCATTCTTTTTCCTAACTAGTACAGGGTTAGCTAGCCACTCTGGGTGAAATACCTCCTTGATGAACCCGGCCGCCAAAAGCTTGTGCACCTCCTCGCCGATGATCCTGCGCTTCTCCTCGTCGAAGCGGCGCAGGCGTTGCTTCACCGGTCTGGACCCGGCCTGGATCTCCAAGGCGTGCTCGGCGACTTCCCTCGGTATGCCCGGCATGTCCGAGGGTCCCCACGCAAACATGTCGATGTTCGCGCGGAGAAAGTCGACGAGCACTGCTTCCTATTTAGGCTCGAGGCTGGCACTGACGGTCAGCGTCTTGCCATTGGTCGAGGTCGGGTCGACGGGTATCTGCTTGGTGTGCTCTGCCGGCTCGAAGGTGCCAGCGTGGCGCTTTACTTCAGGGGCCTCTTCGGTGGCCAAGGCTGCTAGGGCCTCGAGCGAGTCGAGCTGGACGTTTCCCTCCCCACGCTCGACGCACTCCACGTCGCAGTGGTACGCGTGCTCGTAGGATGTGTCGACGGTGATGACCCCTTTTGGCCCCGGCATTTTGAGCTTCAAGTACGTGTAGTTGGGAACCGCCATGAACTTGGCGTAGCCTGGCCGGCCGATGATGGCGTGGTAGGTCCCTTGGAATCCAACCACCTCGAAGGTGAGTGTCTCCTGGCGGAAGTTAGCCGGCGTGCCAAAGCAAACCGGCAGGTCGATGCGCCCGAGGGGGTGGGCCTTCTTCCCTGGTACGACTCCGTGGAACCCCCCGACACTGGGTCGGAGCTGACCCTCTGAAATCCCCAGGAGGTCGAGGGTCTCGAGGTATATGATGTTGAGGCTCGAGCCCCCATCCATCAACACCTTGGAGAACCGTACGTCGACGATGACGGGGTCGACGACGAGGGGGTACGCCCCCGGGTTTATGACACGGTCCGGATGGTCGTCACGGTCGAACGTGATCGGCGCATCAGACCAGTCAAGATACCGGGGGGCGTCGTGGCCGAGTGCAAAGATCTCCCGGCGCTCCTTCTTTCTTTCTCGAGCTGAGAGCCCGACGGTCGGCCCCCCGTAGATCATGTAGCAGTCGCGCACCGGGGGGAAGTTGTCGTCCACGTCCCCACCGCCGCGCCGATTGTTATCCTTGCCCTTAGGCGCGTCTTCTTTCTTATCGCCGAGCTTGAAGTAGTAGCCTTTCAACAGTCGGCAGTCCTTTAACTTGTGATTTACGGGGCCCCTGTGATAAGTGCAGGGGTCCTCGAGCATCTGGTCGAAAACAGCCCCGTCAGGGGGGCCTCGGGGCTTCGTAGGCTCGAGGGCGCCTGCGAGCACCTCTTCGTCGTCGTCGTCATTGGCGTCGCGCCTCGCCTTCTGACCCTTGCGTTTGTTCTTCTTCTTTTTGTTGCTGTTATTGTTGTCGTTCTTGGCATCGTTGCCCTTGTTCGAGCCCTCCGGCGCGGTCACCGCCTTACCTTTGTCCGTGGAACGGCCAAAGAATGCCCCCACTGCCTCGTTGCCTGAGGCAAAGCTGGTGACACGATCCATCAGGTCCTCGACCGTCCTGGGACGGTAGCGTCCTAGCTCATGAACTAGCTCTTGGCATGTCGTGCCCGCGAGGAACACTGAGATGACGTCCTCATCAGGCACGTGGGGGAGCTCGAGGCGCTGCTTCGAGAACCGCCGAGCAAAGTCGCGGAGGGGCTCGTCCGCCGCCTGCCTGCAACGTCGTAGGTCCCAGGGGTTGCCTGGGCGCACGCAAGTCCCCTTGAAATTCCCGTCGAAGACCCTCACTAGGTCGGCCCAGTCATCGATCCGATCCGGCGGGAGCCCCTCGAGCCACCGGCGGGCGGTGTCCGAGAGGTAAAGTGGGAGTTGGCGTATGATCACACGGTCGTCGTTCTTCGCTCCGCCCAGTTGGCAGCCTTGGCGGAAGTCCGAGAGCCAGAGCTTGGGCTCGACCTCCCCGTCATACTTCACGATGTTGGTCGGCGGTCGGAAGCGGTCGGGGAGGGTTGAGCTGCGGATGGCCCGGCTGAAGACTCTGGGGCCCGGGGGCTCGAGGACTTGCCGGTCCTCGTCACTATCGTAGCGCCCCCCTCGATGGGCGCTATAGCCACGCTCTTGGGCCCCCTTGTCCTTGCGTCGTCGGTTGATGTCGTTGCGGGCGTCATTGGGGTCTCGAGGTGGCCGGTTGTCGGTGATCCGTTCGCGGACTGGCCTAGCTCGAGAGGCGTCCGGCTGGTGGACGGATGCCTCGCGCTCGTTGCGGGGCGTGTCCGCCGGCTTCCCCGAGGCTGCTCCGCGCCGGCGTGACGCCGAGCTCTCGGCCTGCTGCACAGCGGCTGTCTCGAGGAGTTCTTCATTTCCCCAAGCATGCGCCTGGCGTCAGGGTTGGAGACGGCGGGTAGATCACGGAGCATCATCGCCGCCGCCACCACTTTCTGCCCGGCTCGCGGGAAGCATACCTCGGGGCGTGCTGGTGCCCCGTCCTCGAGGATCCGCCGGTGGACCTCTCGAGCCCGACCTCGAGCTCCAGCTCCTCGGGGCTGGGGTGGTTCCTGCATCAGAGTTTGCCGGAGCTGCAGCAGGTGTCGCCGTTCTTCCTCGGCTTTGGTGATTGCCTCCTGCACCTGCGCGAGTTGCGTCGCCCGGCCGTCGTCGTGCTGAGGCGGTGCAGCCGGTGCTGGAGGTTCGTTCCTCCCCTGAACACGTGATCCGCCTGCCGCGGCCACGTCGCTGGGGCCCTCTAGATCGAGCGCCGGCCTGCCGTCGTCGTCCTCGTCCTCGGTATCGCATACGACCCCCTCGAGTTGGAAGCACTCCCTGGTGGGATCCTAGAGGTCGGGGTCGTGGTAGTCGTATTTGTCGGAGTCGGAGCTGTTGACGGCGTGCCGCCTTGGCAGATGCTGGGACCGCAGCTCGCGGTACCATTCTCCGACGGTGGCTCGCCGGGGTGGCTCGATGGCTCGCGAGAAGCCGCGGTCGACGTGCGCGGGGTGGACGATCTCCAGGTTGGCCATGGCCTGCAGTAGCACGCCCGGGCGCTCCTCCTGCTCTGCCGGCGGTCGGTCCCGACGGCGCTCGTTGAGCTGGCGGGCATAGGCTGCTGCGGAGTTGTCGAGGCCGAACGGGAACCGCCGGCGTCGAGCGCGGTACTCCCTGTGCGGGAGGAGGCTGGGTGGCGTCGACGGTGCGCGGCTCGGAGGCCTCTGGCCTGGCTCTTGGTCCGTGCGCATGAGGAACGCGAAGTCGCTGGGTGGGCGCGAGCGCGCCCTGGAAGTCTCCGGCCGTGCGCCGGGCAGGCTCCTCCTCGGGAACTCCGCGCCGGCCACGGGGAAGTGGGTGTACGCCGCTGGCACCGCCTGTGCCTGGCGACGATGGTGACGACGGCGCCGCTCACGGGGTGGTGACGCGTGGTGGTGTGGGCGACGTGCCACGCTCCTCGCACGGGGTGGCGTGACACGCCCTCCACTCGGGCCCTCCGTGGAGAGCAAGGTCAGCTCGTTGCCGTTGTCGGTGGCCAGGAACTCGAGGCTCCCGAACCAGATGACGGCACCGGCAAAGAACGAAGGAGTCGAAGCAGCCATCCAGGAAACAGCGAGAAACCGACTCGACACGCGAAGGCCCCTACCTGGCGCGCCAACTGTCGGTGTTTCGAACCCGGGGGTACGACACCAACGAGTAATATGATCGCGTGCTCTCTTCCTGGATGGTGATGCAAGATGACACAAGGATTTATCCTGGTTCGGGCAAAGAAGGCCCTACGTCCAGCGGGGGAGGAGGTTCTTGTATTACTTGCACCTAAGTGCTTGTACAGGGGCGAATACAAGCTCAATGAGCGTGGACCGGAGTCCGGACTCGAGTGTGTACGTGTGTGGACTTGTGTGTTGTCTCTCGGAGTTGTGTAACCGTGGAATGAGGGCCCTGGTGTCCCCTTTTATAGAGCAAGGGGAGGCCAGGGTTACACAAGGGTATTGCAGGTGTCGGGGCGTACGATGCCCAATACGGAGAGGGGTAGGAACCCTGTCTTGTCGGGGCCACTGTAGCCGATGTGGGCGTTGCTGTTGAGGCGTCCTTGGGGCGTGGCCTCCATCCCGGGCGCGGACGTGATGGCGTGACGATGTAGAAGCCGTGCAGCACCCATTCCGGCACGTACAGGACACGACGGGGTCCCTCCGGGTCTTGGGGTACCTGTCTTCCAATAGCATGAAAGCAGTTAGGGCTCGAGGGGCGCGGAGCCGGCCTCGAGGTGGCGCCTACGGGGGGCCCGAGCCCCCGCAGGTATAGACAAGTCCTGTGAAAATTGATTGAGCAGTGGACATCCGGGCCTCGAGACGTGGCTTGGACGTGCAACAGTGTAGGGTATGGGTTAACAGTGCCGTACTGGCACCTTTTTGCCCATGCTTGTGGTGAAAACGAGACTGGACTCTGCCCTGGTCACTGTGGTACACGTCGGGCTGCAGAGGACGTGACTGGAGTAGGTGGACGCATTAAATGCGCGGTATGGGGTTAGGGAGCAGGAAGCTTCCTCCTCGTGGAGGGCTTCGAACACTCGCTCGAGCCCGTGCGCTGAGGGCTCGGGTGAGTGGAGGTTGTGCTCCAGCTCGAGGCCTAGATCGAGACGAGCCCCGAGGGATAGGCTATCGTGCTGGAGGGGCTCGAGGTCCCCGCGCGAGGTTTCGAGGAGCGATGCACAGCTGTTACAGGTTCGAGGGGTGGGCTACCAGGAGGTGGCCGGTAAGGTCTCGACAGGTCTAAGTTCCCTGGTGGTGTGCCAGCGTTGCAGGCTCCGAGGGGTTGATTTCTTGGGAGGTTAGCTTAGCTGGGTTTATTAATTGGTGTTTTAGGTTTAACCTATTTGTTTTGCGTTGATTGGGGGTACCCCTTTTGTGGACCGCCAACAGGGCGCGTCCGTCCTTGACCGGCACGGCACCCTCGCTCCCCAGAACCAGAAGGCACGACACGACACCGATTTCGCAGGGGCCGAGCGACCTCGCCGGTGGAAGCATCTTCCTCGACACCGGTCGCTGGATCTGCCTCTGCGTGGCGACCGGTTGAGGATGAGGAGGTTCGAGAAGGCAGCAAGCAGGCTGCAGCGACGAGGTGGAGCCGCTGATGCGGCTACTTCCCACCGACGAACAGGCCACGGTGCCGAGATGCAGACCCAAGCGGAGGATTTAGCTGGAGGATGCAGGAGTTGAGAAAACGAGATCTGAGGGGGCGAGCGAATGAACGACAGCAGCAAAAACGGATAAGGCTACAAGGGTACTTTTGGTGGGCCCGTTCTCCAAAACGACACTCTCTTGCGGACAACATTCAACTGCTCAAACGACACTCTCTTACGGACAGAGGGGGTATATATATATATACTTCCGTGCTTAGCTTGGTGTTTTTAATGAGAGCCGGGCTCTCCTCTCTTTTCTCCTCCATATTAGATTTGCTTGGCTATAAGCTAATTATTGTACCTGCTCTAAGTTGGTGTGATCAAACATCAATATTAGTTGCTCTGTTTTGCTTTGTTTGACGTCGGCGTTTGTTAATATTTATAATGGTTTTGTTAATATTTAGAGTTAATATTTAATAGTGTTATGTGACAGAGAATAATCTGAAGTACGGCTGATAAGTCTCTAATCCCTAATAATATTATTGTTCCCTCAGTCCCTCTAATCCCTAATAATGTTCCCAGACGTAGGGGTGGTAATGGATCATGACCCTTATCCATTCTTCACAATCCAACTTAGCCCTTTCCAATTTTAGTTTAAAATCATATAGTATTATGGTTCGATCCTTATTAAGCCTGATCCTTAAATTTGCTAGGCTAAATTAGAGGGCCCTTTACCACCCTTACCCAGACGTTGACCAAAGCAATATTTATATTTGTATTTATAATATGTATACTTGTACTCCCTCCGTCCCAAGATATAAGGCACGCACGTATTTCAAAATTCAAATTTTCTTATCTTTGACTAATAATTAGCCTAATCATATAAAAAGTTTATACTATAAAAGTAGTTGCATTATATTTATATTTAGAAATACTTTCTAATGATCAAACTTTTATTTCTATAAATTATATATTATGAGAGAAATTATAGGTCAAAATCTATTCTTGGAGACCGCACCGAGTCAAATCGCGCCTTATATCTTGGGACGGAGGGAGTATTTAACAATGTCAGAAAACTACTACGTATACATACAAGAATATATAAAAAATATGTATACTGGTATATATTTAATGTTTGGTTTAGGACTGAGCTCACCCTGGGCAAGTCCGGCGCCACCTGCCGCAACAACCGCCTGGCCAACTCCTCGTCACCGTCGAAGCGTACCCACCTACGGTCATGCAGCGGCTGCGGCTCCGTTCCATGGCCACGACCACGAGAGCTTGCAGTTGCAGCAGCCACCGCCGACGCGGCCCACATCTCCATGAACCTAAAGAAGCCGATCCCGTCCATGGCGGCGTGGTTCAAGGCCACCCCTAGCGCTATTCCCCCGCTCCCTCCGACGAACTCCGTCACCTGCACACATGGGCTATTCTGTTTAGAGCTCAGGCGCGGCGGCCTCAAACGCCGGCGTCGGCTACAGCCTACAAGGCATGCATATATAACATACCTGCGCCGCAAACACCGGCGCCGGGAGCTCCTCCCGGCGGATATTCCGGCACGAGCTTCGGAAGCGCGTCCACGTCCATGCCCGCGACGAGCCTGGCGAAGTCGAGGTCCGTCTCCGACTCGACGAACGCAACGCCGCCGGCATCATCGTCCTCACCGCAGACGATGGAGACCGTGCCCAGCTCCGGCGCGTAGACGACCTCCCCGGCTAACGGGTGGAACGCCGGGAGGATCGCGGCGAGGGACGAGCTGAGCGCGCGGACGACGTCCGAGAAGGGGACCTGATGATGAGCAGCGGGCCAGCGGCGGGGAAGAGGAAGACGTGGCTGACGGGTGGCAGCGCGACCCAGCGCGTGTCCAGGGGGGACAGCGGCACGCGGCGGCGCCGTCGTCCCGGCGTGCCGCCGGCCGCGGGGAGCCGGACGACGGTGGCGCGCCGCGTGCGCACGGCGGGCGGCGGCATGCTTCAACGAACGCCTAGGACGGTGATCACCTTTTCATGCATATGGGTTAGCTACTACGGAGTACTATGGCCCCGTTTGGTACAGGGTAGCTTCACCAGTGAAGCTGTTTTTTTAGAAAATAGCTTCATGAGCAACTTACTAGGTGAAGCTAAGCTATTTCGAAAAAAGTGTTTGGCAAAACAGCTTCACCAACAACTTCATGCATGGTTGGGAGAGAGAAATAGAGGTGTAAGCTGTGAAAAGCTACTTTTTTTTAGCTTCATGGGTGAAGCTGTTTTTGTGAGAGGAAGGATAAAATAGCTTCATGAGTGAAACTATTTTGTAAAATAGTGTTTGGAGCTGTTGTGAGATATAGCAGGCCCTATATAGCTAGAGGCTCCAAAGTACGATCGACCTGCATTGCTTGCTGCATTGTGTCAATTTAAACACGTATTGAATGGACTAGGACACTACTTGTTAGCCAAGGTTAAAAAAATGACAAACTAATAATTAGTCAACTATACCTATTTAGATGTTGAACTCATTGTTGGGTTCCATAAATTAGAACTACTCCCTCTGTCACTAAATAAGTGTCGTTCTTGCTTCCCGAGAAAAAGCTGCCAATAATTATATATTCAAATATACTAATATTTATGCTAAATAATTAGTATCATCAGAAAGATCTTTACATCTAGTTTTTTAACAAATTTTTTTGGAGATATAAATATTGCACATATTTTCTATAAATTGAGTTAAACATGTGACACGCACACCAACGGCGACACTTATTTATGGATGGAGGGAGTAGTTGTTAGTCCTTGATATATAGCTGGGTTCTATAAACTGGTGAGCTAACAACTAATTAGGTCTTTGGCAAAACTGTAGCTTATCCATTAGTTTTCCTGTTTGGTTCCTCAAGGGCTAAAGTTTAGTCAACTACTCCCTCCGTCCCAAGATATAAGACACGCACGTATTTCAAAATTCAAACTTTCTTATCTTTGACTAATAATTAGCCTAATCATATAAAAAGTTTATACTATAAAAGTAATTGCATTATATTTATATTTAGAAATACTTTCTAATGATCAAACTTTTATTTCTATAAATTATATATTATGAGAGAAATTATAGGTCAAAATCTATTCTTGGAGACCGCACCGAGTCAAATTGCGCCTTATATCTTGGGACGGAGGGAGTAGTTATTAGTCCAAAGAATCTAAACATGGCCTAAATGGATAATTATATACAGTACTATGAAATGCATGCACGGTCAACTATACACAGTAATGAAACCAGGAACTTTTAGAACCATTCTTACTATGCCGAAATATTTATCTAAAAATATAATATTCCTCTTTTATGCAAATAGAAAAACCCCTTTCATTTCGCTGATGAGCCTGAGCAGCTGTAGGGGTCGCTGATATAGATGTCCAAACGGGCGGCCCGGCACTATCCCGGCACTGGCACTATTCGGCTCGGCCCTAGCGGGTTGTGCCTTATCGGGCCGCCGTGCCAGCCGTGCCGTGCCAAATAGGGCCATCGTGCCTGACCCTCGGCCCAGGCACGACACTATGGGGAGTTGATCGTGTCGTGTCGTGCCAAATGGCCCGTCGTGCCTCCCAGGCCCGCCGTGCCGCGCCGTCGCCGCCGCGCGCGGGAGATGCGTCCGGTCGCGCGCCGCCGCCACGGGGAGGCGCTCTGGCCGCCCTTCGTCGCCACGAGGAGGCGCCTCGGTCGCAAGCCATCGCTACCATGTCGAAGAGAAAGGAGCAGAGAGAGAATTGCGGCTAGGGAGTGAGAAAAGAGAAAGTTAACTAGAATTTGAGACATACTTTTCTTTATATATGTCATTCTATCTTATCCAATGGTGCTAGTTCCTTATAAAGTTATCCGATGGTGAAAATAATCGTGCCGCTATCGTGCCAGCCTATTAGTCGTGTCGTGCCGTCGTGCCAGACCTACGGCCCAGGCACGACACTACGCTCGTGCCCGTGCTGACACTGTCACTATAGCCTTCGTGTCGTGCCATGCTAGGACCGTGCTTTTTCGAACCGTGTCCATGCTGACCCATCGTGCCTGGCCCATTTAGACATCTATAGTCGCTGAGCAGTGGTTTTTCCACTGAGTATACATAACGACCAAATAAATGTTTGTATTATAATACTAAAGAAATCTAAAACTTAAAAAAGATCACTACATAATATTTAGTTTCTTGGTCTTTTTTCTCGAATTTGTTTATTTCATCATAAAACAAATTTTGTTTGGTTTCTCGGTCCTTCCGTTAGTTTAAGCGGATAAACCGAGCAGCTGTATGCAAAAGTATACACGATCTGTGATTTTTTTTCTCGAATTTGCTTATTTCGCCCTAAAACAAATATTGTTAAGGAATTTTGTTTAAGGGCTCTTTTATACAAATAGAAGGAATTCAGTGGTTTCTATTATTATAATACTAAACGATTAGTTCAGAAAAAGGAAACAAAATTCATTAGCCCTAGGCCTCTAACATTCACCCTATTTCTTAGGTCTTGTTTGGCTGCACCTAAATACACCCCAATCCACGTGGGTGGGAGTGGATTGGAGGGGAATTTGAACTAAATTACACCTCAATCTCTCCCAAACCATGTGGATTGAGGTGTATTTGTGTGCAGCCAAACAAGCCCTTAGGGAAGAAAAAAATCACAGTAATAACAGAAACAAAGAAGATAATAAGGAATATAACCTGATTGGAGACTAATCCTTAATAATATATACATATACTATTAGAGATCAATTCTGAGGCAGAGCAAACAAGAAAACACTAATTAGACTTAACAAGCTAAAACTAGAGAGTGTAGTGTGAGTAACGCAGATGTTTGGATAGGCAATTATAAAAAGAACAAAAGAAATAGTAACTAATTCTTAATTGTATAAGATGTTATTAGAGAGGAAATTTAAGTACAAATAACATTATTAATTAGCTAATTAGAATATTAAATAGCTAGTTAAGGAGGTGTATTATAGGGGGCATGGAATATTGGAGGTGTTGGGCATCCTGAAAACTGTTGCCACTAACCAGTTGGCGCGCGACCACCCCCATGCATTGTTCTTTTTCTCCAACGCGGCATGGGCGCATGGCCCAGCCCCACCCAATCACTACTAGAGAACATGTTTTTAGACGATCTATCAACTGAGCTTTAGGACCTTTAGCCCCGGTTGGTGTTATCAACCGGGACTAAAGGTCCTTTTAGCCCCGGTTGATGTTACCAACCGGGGCTAAAGGTCCTTCACGAGTGGATTCAAAAGGAAAACGTTCAGAACTATATCATGCGGGTTGTGTAGCTCAGTTGGTAGGTGAGTTGTGCGGGAGGCGAGAGGTGTTGAGTTCGAATCTCACAGACGCACATTTATTTTTTCTCGTGGAAGCCTTTAGCCCCGGTTAGGAGCACCCGACCAACCTTTAGTCCCGGATTGATAGCCACATTTATTTTTTCTCGTGGAAGCCTTTAGCCCCGGTTGGGAGCACTCGGCCAACCTTTAATCCCGGATTGATAGCCCCGGTTGGAAAAACCGGGGCTATAGGCCGTTTGTGTAGTAGTACGTGAATCCCTCGCGACAATGCACACGTGCTCCAACCGGGGCTATAGGCCGGTTGTGCAGTAGTACGTGAATCCCTCGCGACAATGCACACGTGCTCGCGCCCCACCCAATCCCTCTCCCTCATGACAAGGCGCACGTGTCCGCGCCCCACCGGCTAGGCTTCCAATGACGGTGGTGACTAGGGCCCTCGTCTTCAACTCCAGCAAGCTTAAAAGGAAAGGGTCAACCAGGGGAGGCAGGGAAGCCAGACAATGGGATGGTGGCCGGGCGATGGGGGTAGCGACTGAACCAGGCTAGGCAGGTACATCGTGTTGGCTTGCCTGTGAGGATGGCTATGGTGGTGGCGGGGAGGGAAAGAAGGAGGTCGTGGCGGCATCAGTAGGGTTCATC
>VDCT01000052.1:0-17747 GCA_009763385.1 Coix lacryma-jobi var. lacryma-jobi | reverse complement strand
GGGGGGGGGGGGGGCGAGATCCCCTGATCTAGAGCAAAGCACTTGGCTAATTAATCAAGAAAGAGTGACTATTTCTTCAATAGCCTTTCAGATTCAGTACCAAACAATCTTTTGTTCCATAAGTTACTTCGGTAACACATGCCCAGTCAAGTTACTCACTGTCCAGGAGCGATGGCGATTATAATCAATTCCTACCTAGCTGGGGATAAAATGTCGCACACTCGCCCGATCACACCTTGCCAGGCAGCCGTCGGCGACCAATTCAGGAGATTCGAGAACACAACGCGCAGGACGGTCATGGGCCCTTCTACACCGGGGCTTATCTCAATGCCAGGTCGCTCAAGCCCCGCCTGCCCACGGTCATGCCAGGTCAATCAGGCCCCGCTTGTCCACGGACCATGCCAGGTTGCTCAGAATAGTTGCCCACGGTACATACAAGGGCCTGGATGTTAGGCGTCAACATATCAATCCCCGGCTTGAATAACCTTACTCGGCTTCACGGGAGGTACCCGCACCTGCTCCGTTAAGTGATTGACGCGTTCAAAGTGACTGAGGTGTGCCTTCGTCGGGTCCTAATCGACATAGACGAGAGACTACTAGTACACAGGACCCATGTCCTGCTGCTCCTACATCCCGCCCGGTCTCAGATTAATTATCACATGGTTATCTCCATGATAGCACAGGGCTAGTCAGGATTAGTATCCACCTATATGCGGGAGACAGGAAATCAACCGACTTTTATCGGTCTAAGCAGACTAAGCAGAAACGAGCCTAGACTTAACAGGGATATTAAGACAATAATTGTAGGTGGACAAGGCTAAGTAATTAATGCAGCAACAGTGTCACTCAACTCCTATAACCTAATGCAACAAATATATTAGGTTAATTTTGTAATTGCATTTGCAAACCGTAGGAGTGGGATGCTCCGGGGCTTGCCTCGTTCAAAGTCGGAGGGTCGATGGTCGCGGCACTCAGGCAGGTCCTCGACGTCTCCTTCTTCGGTCCTCTCGTCCTGGGTCTCCTCCAGACACGGCTCCTCCGGTGGCGGGTTCTGGACTTCCACTACCGACCCTGTATGATGCATAACATGTATAAGTAAAATGAATGCACATGGGATGCATTGGGATGCAACATAGAATAAGATAACTCAGGAGATAAGCACATGTCATCTACTGCGTTCTCTTCAACCTGGTAGTCAATATCAAACTAGTGATTACAAAAGACCTTAACATCCAACTAATCAATTAACCTACCTAATTAGTTGGTTAGGATTTACAATCACCACAACAAGCACATTACTTAATTAATTTATTCTCCTTTAATTACTTGCTGAAATAAATCCATTTAATCAAGCCTATAACAGCAACCCATCCTAGACAGCTTCAGAAAAATCTACAGAAATTAATGGAAGTTAACAAAACATAATCTAGTTCTCTGCCCAAATTTCACTCTATTTGGACTTAAACTCTTTCCTCTACGAAAAAGACAAATTCTACCATGAAAAGGTACTTTGAACTACACATCCTAACAAAAAGTGTCAAACAGCAGATTTCCCATTTTTTACTGAACTTCTTAGCACAAGAGCGGTGTATAAAAATTCTCAGGTCCATATTTCTCATATTTTAATTACTACAAATTAAACAAGAAAACAATATTACATCACTTTAATTGCTACTGCCAAAATATTCTACAGAGCAACATCATATTACATTTTTCCCAGAAACTATTCATCAATACAAACCTAACAAAACAAGAATCACGTTTTTCTGAGCAATACATAGATTACTATGCATTTAACAAGATTTCAGCCTAAACATGAATTAAATATAGCTACACATAAATCTATCACAAACTGGACATATTATACTTTTCATGCATAGAACTCATCACAACAAACTTAACAAAACTTATTTCACCTTTTAGCATTTACAAAACTCAAGATATGAATTAAACAAGCTAATCAAGCATTTCTGAAAACCATTTAAACAAAACCCTGAAAAACCCTTTACCCTAAACTGCTACACGTACCCAAACTACTGCACCCAAGACACTGACAGCTGGGACCTGAGCCACTAACTTGCGGGCCCCCGAGTCAAACCGTCCCCACCGGTCATCCTCACCGAAGCAGGGGAGGGGTTGACCGCGGCGGAGCTCGCCGGCGGCGACCTCCCCGGCGAAACGGACACCACCGCTCTACTCCTCTCCTCCTTCCGCACCCGGCGATACCACACACAGGCCTAGCGCATGCTCGGATCGAGCTCGCCGTCGACCATGGCGGACACGGCGGCGCGGCCATGCTACGCCGGCTGGCTCCGGCCATCCCGAGCTAAACTAACTCCTGATTCCTACTCCAGCGACCTTCACAACCCTAACCCGAGGCTTAGGAGCCAGGGTTCTCACTCCGAGCATCCGTGACCATGGCCACGCCGACTCCGGTGACCATGGCGAGCGGCGGACAGCGGCGTACCGTCATTACCAAACCCTAATCGGCTAAACCAACACCACCAACGTCTTCTACGGTTCAAGGCGACTCGCGAACGCTAGCTAGGACAAATGGATGGGCACGGAAAGGGGGTTGGCCACCGCAAACCGAGCTCGCCGGCCATGGCGGACACAACATACCGCGGTCACCAAACCCTAACCGGCCAAACCGTCACCTTCTACCTCTTCCATGAACCTCACTGACCCTCGAACGTGAGCTAGGGCGACACGAAACCACGGGAAAGAGGCCGGCCATGGCGAACCGAGCTTGGCGGTCATGGCGGCAGCTCATCTCGGGGCTTGCCTAGGGTTTCCTACGGGGCGCTAAGGGTAGCAAGAGGTGCGGGGGCTCACGGTGAAGCTTTGTGGGTGGTTGGGCTTGCGGCGAGGCGGCCGGACGGCGGTGAACGGCGGCGGCGCTTGCTTTCTTCCCCTTTCCGCCCGAGCGCCGGCGAGAGCGAGAGAGACAAAACAGAGGAAGTGGAGCGGCTTGGCTGCGCGAGTGCAGGCGGTCAGGCCTTGTGCTCGCCATGCCATGCACGGACGCGGGCTCGCCAGGCGTCGGGCGCCACGCGGCGGCCAAGCTCTGGCGCGGTCGGCCACGACCACGGCCGATTCAAACTGAATTGCCGGGTTCAGGCGCTAATGGCCGACTGACGGCCAGATTTTGGATGCGATTATCTCCTAATCCACTCGATGAAACGCTAAACCACTTGTTCCATTGAGTAGAGCTACATGCCGACTACAACTTTGGTTACAAGATCAAGCTTTGGTTCGGCCTAGATTGCTCTCGGGAAAGCTCCAAAGATTACTCAGCGAAACTTGTTTCGGCAGTTAGGACTTAGAAAAATTTTACTAAGTCTAATCTCTCCCATTTCTGCCTTGTGGGTCCTAAAACACCTTGTTAAACTCATTTTCATGAGATGGCCCTTGAACACTTTTTATTCTACTCTAAATTCTACACACTTTTGGTTAAGGGCCCACTGCCACGCAAAGCATTCTATCAAGGAGGTCTTAGTTAGTCAAACAAAAGGACTCCTAGGGCTCTATTAAGGCAACTAGGGTCAGGAACTTGGTTAGCCAAAATGACCAACACAAACCTAGCTTCATTTTGACTGCCTCAACAAGGTTCAACTACTTAGGAGACTCACACACTCCAAAAGCAAGTCAAACAAGCATCACACCAAGCATAACATTACAAGCCAACACATGAAATGACACCTTACAAAAGAATGCAACATGTGATGATGATGCTTTATGCTTATGAGATGTCAAGTTATGCAGTTGGGGTTGCTTAACACCAGGGGTGTTACACCTACCATCGATTGCAAGATCGAGGGAAGTACATTCCACAATACGTTCTGCGACATCGGTTCAAGTGTTAACATAATGTCTAAGGTAACATATGAATACTTATATAAAAATAGACCTATGTATCAAACATATGTGCAGCTGCAGCTGACGGACCAAACTTATCGATTTCCGGATGGAGTAGTAAAGGACGTAATGATCCAAATTGAAGACAAGTACGTTCCCACCGACTTCATGGTAATAGACATGGGAAGAGAAGACGATATTCACATCATCCTAGGAAGACCCTTCCTCAACATCACAGGCGCCATCATCTACATGAGATCTGGAGAGATCCACTTCTAGTTTCCAAGGGAGAAGGTGCGCTGTTACTTTAATAGCTATGCCACTAATGTACAGGATAAGAAGAATCACTCAAGGAGAAGGTGCCGCACATCCCAACGCAACAATAATCGACCAATCAAGGATGGATGGGCAGACTATGAAGGAGAAGTCACCAAGAGTGAAGACATCCCATTAAAGGAAACGAAGGACGATGATGTAAAGGCGACAAGTCCACCAGTCAAGCGGGTGTGGAAAAAGAAAGAGAGTTCTACTGATGTGCAATCATCAAGGTCCTCCTCAGGATCTGCTGATGTACCCAAGGAAGAATGAAGAACGTACAAGGAGTCTTGTTCGATAGACTATAAACGTCGAATCCTCGCCGGAAGGTAACTCGGTAGTTATCCATATTCATTAGCATTAAATTCATCATTGCATAATTAGTAGAATCAACATAATCATTTTACTGTTAGTATCATATTTACTTCTTATCGATTATATCTGCATTAGAAAACAAAATAAAAATATGAAAAACTCTAAACCCCATGAGAGTATTACACTTTCTGTGGAGGCATAAAAATAAATGATACATTTGCATATTTACTTCTGCATTGCATTCATCCATAAAAACGAAAATCTAAAAAGAGACACTATGAAACACTGCTGAAACTCTGCTTAGTGGAAAGGAAGAACATAAATAATCTTAAGAGCTTTAAGACAACTAGACAAATGGGAGGAATGTTTATCACTAACGCTTAATCAAGTTCCACTAGTTGTGTTGTCTATCTCTGAAATCAGCAGGAAGAGAAGAAGAGAAGGACTTAAGAAACCGCTAACGGTCCACTCGAGAGAAGACCACGTCAAGATCCAGCTTGGGGGAAGGCACCCTCAGTTATCACGATAAGTATCACAGCTTTTTACTATTATTAGTTCGGTTTAGTTAGATTAGGATAATAAACAAAGAAACGCATAAAAAGATAAATAACTATTATAAAACTAAATAAAGATATTATATAATAGATGTCTAGGTGGATATAAACTTAATTTTGCTCATGATGAATGATTGCCCTGCCGTAATCCCTTTTAAGTACCTAGTGTTCAAACTTAAATTTTCTTGAGTTTTAGACAAAGCTACTCTGAATAAACTCTGAACCTAAAACCTGTGGATTGCAAATGCTTGATCGAAAGTCTAGATAATTGTGGGATATGATATAAAAAGGTTTGAGCTGTTGTTTATCTAATTCCTAGAGATACTAGAGTTCTGGAGATTTACACTTTGAAAAGATTAAAAACACATGATGAGATCCTGTATGACAAAACATGAATTCCTACCTAGAGCCATTAATATGATCTTAAGATAAGGCTACTTGCTTTGTTCTAAGTTTTTAGTTATGGTTGAGAAATTTATCATGCTCTAGAGATCAAGAATGTTTTATTAAAAGATTCACTCTTCCGAAGTATTATTGTGTTAGAGGCATGGGACTATGCAAAAGTATAAAAGGAGGAAATAAAAAGGGACAAGTGTCCGACTACCTCTAAAGAAAAGAAAAAGAGTTAAGATAAAAATATGAAAAGAGAAAAAAAGAATGATAGCCCATGGTCCCTCTAATTACAATATGCCAGCAAGAGATGACAAATTTCAAAAGTTCTAAGTTCTTGATCTACTGAGTATGACATCTTTCTCCCTAACTTTGAACTTTGGCTTGGTAAGATATGTTATTCACTTCTTAAAAGCTCCAGATATATATATTCATAGAAAAGAAGGAAAATGCATCAGTGAGGAATCATAAAATATAAAAGAGCGATTTGAGAGTGTCATACAGTAGAATCTCTGATTTTTATTTTGAAAATATATAAAAACTCCAGAATGAAGGTTGATCGAAGAGTTAGAGATACAGTGCTTAACTTGATTGTTCTATCTTTCAATTGTTTAAAGACCCAGGTGAAGGCAAAAGCCCCATAGTTAAAGGTAATATGAGAAAGTCAGAATAGTTAACTCTAATCCAAGGGAAGATTTTTGTTTGAACATATGTACCGTTGAGGTGTGAAAGCATAGTAGCAATTCCTGATTCATCATAATTATTTGCTAAGGGACTAGCAAAAGATAAGCTTGGGGGAGTTGTTGACACTGGTTATCTATCATAATTAAAGGATAAATAAATATAAAAGGTTATGAATTCAATCACCTACAAAGGATTAGGGTTTCAATTGACAATATTCCACGAGTTTTGGTGAATTGTGATTCTACAGGGACTAAACCAGAAAATTAACACAGATAGCTTCCCCTAGAAGGAAACCGACGGAAGATAACCGAACCGACGCATCAGGAATATTCTAGAAGAATCTAGAGGATACTAGAAGACACCAGGAGGGCGGGCACCCTGGGACACGGCTAGGTTGGACCGACCGGTCGGCCCCTGGGCCCGCTGGACTCCGCCTTCCAGAACCTTCCTCCACCACCTACGAGGATGCATCTCAGCCGTACCTAAGGTCAGTTTGATCCAATGGCCACGGTTCCTCGCCTAGGGCTATATAAGCAGTCCCAGACCCCCCTCTCCAGATCATCAATCAGATCAGGGTTTGATCACATTCATCATCAGATCAGGATACCACCAGAGAAGGAGATCAATCGGTAGCTCTAGAACTACATCCACCTAGAATAGTTAGATAGAATAGGATTAGAGGAGGCAAGCTTCGCTTGGATTCCGGATCTAGTCATGAGAAGGCTCTGTAAACCCACGATCTTCTCTCTTGTATTAACATTATGGATCTATTTCGTTATTGCTCTTCTAGTTCATCATTGTTTATGTTCTAGTTCATCGTCTAGTTCATCTTCTAGATCATAATCCAGTTCTAGTTCATGCTCTAGTTCGTACTTTAGTTCTTCTCGATGATCTAATTCACCTTATTATTGATCTTTATGTTCTAGATAGCAATACAATTGATATGACTAAGACATCAATCATTATATTCTTAATTATATTGTTTATAGTCTGCTTTGATTATATATTTGGTATAGATAGTTCATCATTATGTTTATACTCATGTTCGTATAGCGCCCATCTTAATGATCATTGGGTGGGTGATAGATGTTGTGTAGGCGTGGTGCCTATACACTATTTATCTACGAATGCATCCTATATTCCGGATAGAGAGGTAGATCGCGGGTGTGATATTCCTATTGAGTCCTTTGTATTCCACCTCCCGAATATAGTGTTCAGTATGACTCAGTTAACTCGTGGTTTAGGGGTTACTCTGTTTAGCACCTTTACTATGGAGTTGCTTCTTGATTATAAATATAATATGACCTAGCCAATGATTGCCAAATATGTTTGTACTAATCAAAGTATGCTATGACTTGTAATCAGAATAACTTAGGAATGTCTCTATTTAATGCCTGTTCTAATCATCACTTGCTAGGTAGTACTGTTCTAAGATTATCTTTGATTGATCTGCTCTCTGTTACCATTTACCATTTATCATTATCATTTACTCTGTAATCTGATCCCTGTTTGGAGTAATAAGTGTGTTATCAGTCTTTATCATAAGTGTGTGCCACATTAATTGCTGTTAAGTCCTCATTAATATAATACCATCATACTTTGAATTGATTACCCTCTAGGATAAATATAAATAACGATATCTGAGACTAGCTTGGGTGAAATGCTTCTACAATGGGTGTATTTATCTGTGCGCTTGCGGGTAAATATTTATCTTTAAATCTAGTGACCTGATATTCTTACATTGCTAGCTTCATGTTGGGGATGACAACTTGACGTTAAGTGAAGTTAGTAGTGTCCCGTACACTTCTTAGTGCCTTCTCTAGATTATTATTTATGTGGTTTATTCTTAGTAGCGATGTTAAGAAATGTTAAAAGCATTTCTGGCGCCATTGCAGGGGATAAATTAAAACTATATTCTTAGGGTGATTCCATTAAGGAGTGTCAACAACTACTCTCTACCTAGTCTCTGTACTAGTCCTCTCTATACTACTCTCTATACTACTCTCCGTACTAGTCCTCTCTGTTACTACTATCCCTACTCCTCTCTATACTCCTCTCCCTACTACTCATCTCTGTTACTCCTCTCTATACTCCTCTCTGTTACTACTCTCCCAGTCTCCCTACTACTCCTCTCTGTTACTACTGTCTACCTAGTCTCTGTACTAGTCCTCTCCCTACTACTCCTCTCTGTTACTCCTCTCTATACTCCTCTCTGTTACTACTCTCCCTACTACTCCTCTCTGTTACTACTGTCTACCTAGTCTTTGTACTAGTCCTCTCCCTACTATGTCATTTGCATTGATGATTTTTTTGAACTTGTAAGCTGAGGTAGTGGCAAATGCGATGATGTGACCCCTTCGATCTATGTTGAGGCAGCGGCGATGATGATCAATTGCCCCCCTACTTTTTATGCTAGACTAGGATGACTTGTATTTTACATGTAACCAGTTTAGCAGTGACGTGTTGACCCTAGGGGCAAATCTGAGCCAAAAACTTGTACGTGTCATTTTTTATTCAAAAGCTTTGAACTGATCATATTATATACCTCTGTGTATATGTAGAACTAAAATGGCAGAAGACAAAACAAACGAATGGAAGGACCCTACCCCTAGCTCCTCGTCAACCAGCTTGATGAGTGGGGCGTCCGTGACTCCACCACCGAAGAAGCAGTGTATAGATGTGGACAACGATCCGACGTACGAACCGGGGGCGGACGAAGCACATAGTTATGAGCTTGAGGTTATCTCCACATGCTGGCTTTCTAATATGTACAATGACGCGTGTGAAAAACTAAAGGCAAGTGACTCTTATCAACAGCTGCCGATTGTGCCTCGTCAGCTCGAGTTTACGGACGAAGTCATGGACAGGGAGGAAGAAGCCCCCGCTCCCTCTACGGCAAACTCTTCGTCCAAATCTAAGGGCAGAAGAGGGTGAGGGGACAACACGGGAGGCACAAGTTGGACAAAGCAAACGAGGTGCATGTCATCGATGAGGTGGGGCCAGAGGGAAACCCAATAGCTCCAGATACAGTCATTGGCAATTTCAGCAATCAAGTGGCGTGTATAGCCAAGGAGAAGGTGGAGATCACTTGGCCCAACTGGCACGACATACCGGCTGACATAAAAAACAATGTATGGGGTGAGGTGACAAGGAGATTCAGATATCCGCCCTCAGCTGACATGGAGAAGTGCCAGGAGTGGGCTTTGCATGTGGCGTCGACTGCGCTTCGCAACTTTAGGTCCATGCTGACTAGAAATTACCTGAAGAAGGGGAAGTCGCCACTGCTGAAGTACAATATGCTCAAGGCAGACATATGG
Source organism: Coix lacryma-jobi var. lacryma-jobi (assembly GCA_009763385.1). Lineage (NCBI taxonomy): Eukaryota > Viridiplantae > Streptophyta > Magnoliopsida > Poales > Poaceae > Coix > Coix lacryma-jobi. Next base: position 8,314 of record VDCT01000052.1, on the reverse strand, counting down.
GACGCTATCTGCGAAATGAGAAAGACGCAAGAAGCAGAGGAAAAGAGCGCCAAGTTCAGTGAGCTCGCGAAGAGAAACAAGAATCCTCACCACTTGGGCATGACTGGCTTTGTCGGTCATAGGACCAAGTGGCAGTAAGAAGAACAAGCAAGACAGGCTGTCGGGTTTCCAGATCCTTACGAGGGCATCGACCCAAGGGCAAAGGACTATATGAGGGCCTGCATTCCAAAGAGGCTGAAGCCCATGGCAGCCAAGTTTAACGAGCCCCACCTCGAGGACGTCGAGAACACTTTGATGGAGAAAGCAAAGCTTAAGGACAACATCGTGGTCCGCCGGGGCCACGACTTGCTCACCGAGGTCCTAGGAACCCCCGAGCACCGCGACTGCGTTCGTGGTGTCGGGTCGAAGATGAGCTGGAAGTCAGTTGAGTCGTGGCAATCCGACGCGGCCACATACAAGTCAAGGCAGAGGTATAAAGATGAGCAATATAAGAACGGCTTCAATGAAGGTGTGGCCGAAATGATCAAAAGCTCAATAAAGGAAGCCTTCATGAGCAGTGACCCGGAGATGGTCGCGATGAGGTCCAAGATGTTTGACCACCATGGCCTGCCCAATCCTCAAGCAAAGGAAAAGAAAGCCTTACAGCCGATGAACTAGGATCGCCGAAGGGTCTCGAACGAGGACTTCTAGGAAAACCAGCATGTCCAACTCCACATCCCATTCGGAAGGTCCAAGAAGATGTGTGTGGTCGAGGGATGCATACTTGCACCCCACGATATCCACGACTTCAGCAAAGAAGACATCCCTGAAGACTATGTGGTCGTGAGCCCGTTATGTTACGTTCTCAACCAGGAACATTTTGAATTGGACCATCCCAACCTACAACCGGCTCGGCACCTAGGGCATGCTCTTGGATTAGAAGTTCTATGGAACTGCGAGGACATCGAGATCATTGCTCGGACCCACCAACTCCAACGCCGACACCAGCATCACAACCATCAGCCGCTGGATCTTGTCCTTCGGAATATCCAGATCACGACAGCGATGGTGACAAAGAAAAGGTCGGGGACAAGGGCAAGGGAAAGGACAAAGGATAAGGCGGTAGTGAAGGCGGGGAGAAGAAAAAGGTAGAAGGTGATGGCGGGGACAAGGAAAAGGGCACGGACATGGGCACCGTGTTTCCCCCACCTCCAAACAGTCCGCCGATCGGCTCGGTCAATGAAGCAAGAAGCTCAGAGGCCGGTAAGGGGGTCAACACGACAACGACAAGCCAGCCAAGGATGAACGAGCAGCAGGGAGGCACGGCGGGGGAGGCAACAGGGACTGAAGACACCTCCCCCGTCGACCACAAGCCAATGTCCTCCCCCGCCCAGCAAGAATCCAAGAACGTCTACCGACAAGCTACCGTACACGCTAACTTTCGAAAGGTATGGTAACATCGAGCATAATAGCACGTCCATAGTATATATGCTACTAACATTCCTATCCATCGTTTGCCAGGCCTGAAAGTACCCGTCAACTATTTGATGAGGCCGAAGACTGCCCTGGCCACTATGAGTGCGGAAAGTTCATGATTCCCAAGGCCCACCTCATCGATGAGGAAAAGTGGGATACAAGGAGGTTCCATCTATGGTACATGGAAGCTACAAAAGCCGGGATGTCAAGTTTTAACATCAAGATTCACACGGAGTACTTCCACTTGCCCGCTGGTAACGAAATGCACCTACCCGTCGACTTTAGCGACATGTACAACCTGATGCGGGAAGAAGACCTAGACATCGTTCGAATCACCCTATTCACACTATAAGCGATGAATGCAACTTCCACAGATCACTACATTCACATTTTCCATAGCTCTATACTTATTATGTCAAGATGACTTGTCCATGCAGGATGACGGTCACTGTAAGTAATAGAAAGACACGTCCTGTACTCTACCTCTCTCCTGCACATATTGCTGAAAGGGTCATCAAGGGTTTCGAGATCAATGATCCGGAGATGACAGTTCGACAGCGAGAGAAGAAATCTGAAGAAAATATGAAAGCCGAGAAAATTAAGTTGAAAAATTACATACTAGAATGCATAAAGAAGATCAAGCTGGACGGGCCAGAGTGTATAATGGCTGCCTATCACTTTGGGTAAGTCAAATACATGTACGTACACCTAAGTGGCTAGCATATCATGCCTTCTCGTCATCATAAACTCTATTTTGTTGCAATGGTGCAGCCAAGGGGCTCGTCGGTGGCCACTGGGTCGCTTTTATCATATACCCTCAAGATGGCAGGGCCTGTGTGTTTGACTCCTTAAGCGTACCAAACGAGCAAGGGTACAAGGCATTCGAAGATTGTCTGAAAAAATAAGTCATCTAGCTTTTTTATTATTTACGGTTACCATACATTTTCAAATTGTGGTTAAAACTGTTATGTTTCGTACATCGCTTATAAGGAATACCAAAAGGTGCCCGGATTCTGGGACCGAAGAACTCAAAAGTTCAAGGACAAGCATAGGTACCACCTCAAAATCCGACGAGATTTCCCAGTACGCATTTCAAAGGTTCAAATCATGTTTCATACATATGGGTTCTAATGCTTGTGTATCAATCGTGCAGTGCGCCAAACAACCACTAGGATCAAAGACATGTGGCTTGTACACATGTGAGTTTCTAAGGGAAAGCAAGGAGTACACCAATAGCTGGAAGAAGATCAAGGAAGGTGGGGAGAGCAGCAGAGCCACAAGATGTGCTTTAAACAAGTCAAGGCGGACATATGCAAATTTGTAATGGAGAAATACATTTTCGAAGGAGAAACATTCTTCGACAACAAATCTGAGCTAGCGTTCCTACCCCAGTACGAGAAGCTCCGAAAATGGAACACAATGCTTCAGTCCCAGAGATTACGCTCATCAAGTTGAACTATGAATTGTAATTTGAATTTGAAATCAACTAAGTCAATGTGTATATGACGACAAGAACAACTAAGTGACTTTGTATGTTATGCCTAGATGGTTTATATGTGCATATATATATATATATATATATCTCTGTTTGAAATCTAGAATTATGGAATTGATTTGAAAACTGCTATATCCTATAGTGTTTCTGTTGGCTACACTATTTATTTTTTTAATCCAAAATTAATAACCATGGCGGGCAACATAAGGGGCCCGCTGTGGTTAAACGTAACTACTACAGTGGGCAACCTAAGTTGACCGCTGCGGTAAATATTTTACCGCAGCGGGCGCTTTAGGTTGCCCGCTGCGGTAAATTTTATTAACCGCAACGGGCTTGGTATGTTGCCCGCTGCGGTTAAGGATTTTACCGCAGCGACCAACAGCGCCCGCTGCGGTAATGGCCATGATTAACCGTGGCCTTAGCACCATTGCGGTTAAGCTTTGCGCAGTAGTATTAGTATGATCTCTTTCACAAATGGCCCAACGACCATTAGGTCTTGACGTCGCGCCCTGATCCGGGGCGTCTAATCCGTTTAATGGCTGGTGGGCCCCCGTCGCACTATGCATATAAAGAGGATGGGGGTCGGCGGCTCTCAGTACGAGGTTCACCGTGAGCCGACTTCCCCACCAACAAACCATAACCCACCAGCGACGGGAATCCCCACCACCGCCGTTCCTCGTCACCGCTGCACTGGACCACGTTCGCCTTCATCACCATCGCCGGACTCCGACGCCTCCGTCTCCCTCCCACACCGTCATCGACTCCAGGACTCCACCGGCCATGGTGGGCGACGACTCCACCTCCTCTGCTACACCGACGGGAGCTCATAACCTCGGTATGGATCCCAGACCCACTCATCCTCGGTTCTAGGCTCCGGTAGTTCTTAGGAGTATTATTTTGTACTACATGTCTCTGTACCCGGCTAGATCTACTACTAGATGATCTTAGAGTTCTAACAATGGTATCAGAGCCACTCTAGTTAGTGGATCTTTGTTTCGGGAAACCCTAAGAAGGTAAAAGAAATTCTCATTTCTTTTCGGATGAACCCTAAGAGGCTAAAAGGAAGGGGAAACCCTAAATGATTTGACCGTCGCCGACGTTGCCAACGTTCGGGAAATAGAAACGAGAAAAGTTTGATGCAAACCCTAAAGTGATGCCAACGGCAAAGAGAAAGGGGACCTGATTCAATCGGATCCAAAACCCTAACCCTAGAAAGTTTTCGACCAGTGGGGAATGACTCTCACCTGGTCGTCACTTCACCGCCATCACGCGGAGACAGCCGTGCCGCCGTCTAGTCGGCGCACGGGACGAAGGCACCGCGAGCGCGGTCCAAGGCGCCAACACGAGGTCGTTCGACGGTGGAGCGCTCTACCCGTGGGGGAGCACGTCCTCCGGCGAGCAGGCCTCCGGCGGCACCGGTTTTCTTCCTTCGTTTTCTCTCCTCCAGCCAAGGGCCATCGCCGGCGCTTGGCTCTGTCTAATGGGCGTCGTCGAGAGAGGGGGAAAGAGAAGGAGAAGGGAGAAATGGGGCTAGGGTTTTTGGGTATAGGCAGCTGCCGGGTTTTGTTCTTGCGAACTGCGCGGACGGTCGACCGATGCTGATCAACGGACGAGAGCCGCCGGGCCGGCTTTGAGCCCAGGCGGGAGGCCGCGGGTGGCCGATTTCTCGGCTCAGGCCCAGGTTGCGGCATGGGCGCGGGGGGAGAGTGTGCTGCACACAAGGCTGGGCCGTGCGGGCCGAAACGGCCGTTTCCATTTTTCGGCTTTATTTCTAGAAGCATTTTTCAATGTATTTTGATACATTTTGAATTGTTTTAATGTATATTTTCAGTGTAAATTTATTCCAATGAAAATTTTACACAGAGAATATTAAGGAATGTTAATTGCTTCTGAAAAATTAAATATAAAGAATTGTTAATTGTTTCCGCAACGCACTTTGTATTTTATTTTTCATTATTAAATTCAAACCAACGGGAGAATTTAATTTTGAAAAGGGAATATATTGTCTGAGATTATGATGTTATTATTTTTCTGACCAACGTTGGTAAATAACAATATTATAATTTATTGTTCCATTGAAGGTTAATGCATTATTTCTATTTCTGCCCAACGGTGATTTAGTTATAATGTATAAAAGCAACTCATTTACTATGTTTTACATGGTTCTCACCATTTTTTGAACTATGTTTTCAGGTTCCATTCTGATGAACATGGTCAAGGATATCCCGCCTCTCAAGGGGGATAACCACTTAGAGTGGAAAAAGAAAATTGAGCTAGGCTTTTGTGTTGGCTGAGGTTGATTGGATCCTCACTGAGCTCCAGGAGCTTGTGAGAGAGGCAGGTGATAGTGATGCCGCTTGGAAACAGCGAGAACTGGACTTTGGTCTAGAAAAGATGAAACATGATCCGGTGCGGGTTAAGTGCTCCAGGAGCTTGTGAGAGAGGCAGGTGAGAGTGATGCCTTTTGGAAACAGCGAGAACTGGACTTTGGTCGAGAAAAGATGAAACATGATCTGGAGCGGGTTAAGTGGAAAAAGACCAACAAGAAGTTGGTTGCAGTTGTTAAGAACATTGTAGATCCTGCTATTCAGAACAAGCTCCCACCAGAATATGACATGGTCAGGTTGAAGAATCAGTTCACTGGTTCCTCAAAGACTTATCCCACTTAGGTGATCAAGAAATTGATATGTGAAAAGTACATTGGTGGTGGTGTAAGAGACCATATCCTGAAAATGAACAGTATGGCATCTAAGCTTAAACCAATGGATAACGAATTAGCTATTTCTCTGAAATTCTTTATTCATTTGATTTTTGCTTCCCTGCCAAAAGAGTTCAAAACCTTTGTTGTATCTTACAACAATAATCCTAAGGATTGGCCATTGGAAAAGTTGATAGTCATGTGTGCCCAAGTGATGAGGGACGGCCCGATCTTCCGTGAGGTAGATGGTAAATTCGATTGGTGGAGATCTCGACGTTGGCGATCCGGCTTCAAATCAGACATGATTCGAACCCTGCAACCGTTACACCACTGCTCCATTGGTTATCAACCAAGCAAAACTTGATTGACCTCGCCAAGAAGGCTAATCCAGGAAGGGAATCGAACAACACAAGCAAGATGGTAAAAACACGCAATCTGAAATTGCAGATATGAATTGATACGAATTTCAATAGAGGGTTCAAGAACTCGGTTCCAACGGACTAATCGACACAGTGGAGGAGATCAAGAATGGGGGCCCTTGATCACTGTAAAAGGATTCGACACCACAGTTACAATGAACGATTCAGTTTCTCGATGGAAAACTAAACTCTAAACAAAACCCAAGACCTAACGACGATGACGACGGCTAATTATAGGGTTTAGGACATCATCTATGCTAGACGCGCTCCCTAATGGGCTCTAAGACGATACACGGCCCAACGGACCAAAATACGGTGACGCAGCACCCTGGCAGATTCTGGACGCTAACTTGTTTTGATGATTCCCGTTGACTCCGGATGTATTTTGACGTGATTCCAAAGCCATTGGTTAGCTTATCAAATTATCTTTGCAAGCATATTTGGTTCGTTGAAAATGGAGTTCGTATGCGTCCGGGGCGTTGATTTTACCCGGGACTGCTCCTAAATTCCGAGGGTGACGAGGTAGCTGAGTTGGAGACGGATTGCAACTTGGGGAAGGACCAAGGCGTCGTTGTGTCCAGCGTGTCGATGTCCTCATCATCCTCCCCTTCTTGAATTGGAGTCGTCCTCGACTCCATCTTGGAGATGTCCTCATCATCCCCTCCTTTTAGAATTGGAGTCGTCCGCGACTGCATGTCATCTCCAAGCTCCTGCAAAAGGTTAGTGACTGCACAATGCGAAACACAAGGTATATGATCATGTGCAGCAACACTAACATGTCGACAAAGCATAGTATAACAAGGATCATTATTATTATCACATAACGCAGCAGTAGAAGAAGTTGTAGCAAGAAAAGCACCTCCTTTTAACTTAATCTCATTATTGTTAGCAATGTCTGTTGGAGGTTTATTTTTATTTTAATCTCTTTAGCATGTTTAATAATATCCGTAGGAGACAAAGGCAGCAAAGTAATTTTCTTGTCCTTATGTATGATAGTGTATGTATTAGTTCTACCATGGTGTAAAGCATCATTATCAAATTCCCATGGGCGACCTAACAAAATGGAACAAGCTTGCATAGGGACAACATCAAAATTAGCAGTATCATGATAAGAACCTGTGAAAAAGCTAATGCGTGCTGATTTAGTTACCTTAGTCATACCATTATTATTGAACCATTGAAGTTTATACGGTATGAATGTTGTCGTGTGGTCAAGCCAAGCTTCTCAACCAAATCCAAACTCACCAGTTGTTGCAACTCCCGCTATCAATGATGGTGAGAACACGACAACCCTGCATAATGAGATACATGTGGAACAAATGTGGTGTTGGATCTTATCCTCTTCTTCTTCATGTCCCCACACGGGTACTCAACACACGCTGCACAAGAGACTAGGATAGTCCGCGGCAGCAGCCCCAGAGTCAATGGTGATGGTCTCCTTGTCTTGATCGTCCTCGGTAGAATCTGCAGCAATGTTAGCAGCAAGAACTAAATCATCTTCAACATCACTAGTACTTATATAACCATCCGCGGTAGCAAAGAAAACGAGACGACTGGGGCAATCCTTCATGACATGTACCATGCCTTTACATCGGTGGCAAATGATTTTTGGACTGGGACGAGGAAGAGCTAGTAGAAGCACCTGTAGTGGCACCTTTCTTCGGCTGTGGAATCTGCACATTAGACAATTTACTTACCCTGGAAGAAACGGAAGGTGTAGATGGCTGGGACGTGACAGGAAGCTTGGGCGTCTCTGGCTCGGAACGATGCTAAAAATTTCTCCCATTGTTCGACCTAAAAGATTGTTGTTGTTGTTGTTTGTGTCCCTGTACTTCGCGTTCAACTTTAAGAGCAAGATGATATAATTGGCTAACCTGTTCCAATCTTTGTAATCAAGAAGATCTTGGATATCACGATTCAAACCGCCAAAGAATCTAGCACTAGCATCATTATCATCTTCATGTATACCACAACGTGCTAAACCAATAAGCAATTCTTGATAATATGCCTCTACGCTTTTATCACCTTGTTTTAAAGTTTGCAATTTTAAACGTAAATCACGTTGGTAATAAGGAGGAACAAAACGAGATTTCATGCATTGCTTTAAAGCATTCCAAGTTTGAGGCACAGCAGCAGCATTATTAGCATTGCAAAGATCACTCCACGAGAATAAAGAAAATTAGTAAACTCACTAGTAGCAAGTCTAACTATATGCTCAGCAGGAACATTATGAGAATTAAATTTTTA
>VDCT01000429.1:0-33233 GCA_009763385.1 Coix lacryma-jobi var. lacryma-jobi | reverse complement strand
CATCCACGTAAATTTGGACCAAGAGAGTATCACCTGCCTTGCTTGAGAGAAAGAGCGTTTATCTACACATCCCATTTTAAAACCCTTAGCAAGCAAAAGGTTTTCAACCTATCATACCAGGCTCTAGGGGCTTGTTTCAACCATACAAAGCTTTGTGAAGTTTAAAAACATGGTTTGGAAACTTGGGATTTTCGAAACCGGGGGGTTGTCTAACATCACCTCCTCTTCTATGTAGCCGTTTAAGAAGGCACTCTTGATATCCATTTGAAAAAGTTTGAAACCTTTGGATGCAGCAAAAGCCAAGAGTATCCTAATAGCCTCCAAACGTGCACAGGAGCAAAGCCTCCTCATAGTCTTTCCCCTCCTTCTGACTATATCCCTGGGCTACGAGTCTGGCCTTGTTTCTCACAACATGGCCATCTTCTCCCTGTTTGTTTTTGAAAACTCATTTTGTCCCCAATTGGATGACACTCAGAAGGTGGAGACACTAGAACTCAAACCCGATTTCTCTCAAAGTTCTCAAGCTCCTCATGCATGGCATTGACCCAATCAGGATCCGTCAAAGCGTGTCCAACATCCCGGGGTTCAAAATCAGCAACAAATGCAGAATGAGCAAAGTGAGAGATTTGCCTTGACCGGGTGACGCGTTCGTCGATGCTGCCGATCATCTGCTGAGGCGGGTGCTGGCGCTGAATGTGTCGTGGCGCCTCCCTTGCCGAAGTGGCCTCCCCCTCAACAGCAGCTGGTGCCTCCCTGGGTACAAAGGGTACCGCTCGGGGTGGCGGATCCCATGGCCCCCCAGGAAGAAGAGGTGTCGGGGCCGTGAGTCGTCATAGAAGCCGCTCTTTGCGGCACAGCAGGTGGAGGAGGTGCTGGGTCATCTATCCCTTCAGCAGCTTCTTCTTCATCATCGAAAAGAGGTTTGCCAACCTCATGATCACCTGCACGCTCAAAACGAGAAGAAGGACAAACCATGGTCTCGTCAAAGGTGACATCGGATGTCTCCATGGACTCGGTTAGTGTCAAGGTTAAGTACACGATAAGCTCGAGTGTGAGTGCCATAACCCAAAAACACACCGTCAGAAGAACGAGACTCAAACTTGTCCAAGTTGCCCTTTTTGAGTATAAAACAATGGCAACCAAAAACTCGAAAATAACTCACCTTGGGGAGTTTTCCAAAACGCAACTCATAAGAGGTCTTTTTCAAGAAAGCTTGAAGAAAAATGCGATTGGAAATATAGCTGACGGACCAGGATGTCAGAGATGTCATCAGTAGATGATTACTCCAACTAATCCCGGACGGCGCAAGATGATCCGAAGGACTTGTCATGTGGTGTACTTGGATTAGGAATCCGACTTGTAACTTAGCCGAGTTGTAAGGGAAGTCTTGTAATTAGAATAGGACTCTACCTTTGTAACCGGCTAGGACTCGGACTACGCTAGGCTTACCGGATATATAAGGGGAGCCGGGCGTAGGTCCTAGATCATCGAATATTGAATCACAATCATACACAAGGCACACGCCGCACTGGACGTAAGGTATTACGCTATTTAGCGGCCTGTGAACCAGTATAAATCGCTGTCTCTGTGTACTCGCCGGGTTCCTACGAACACCGATCCCCACCGAACAAATCATCTGAGATCACTCAAGATGAGTTGCCGGTTAACAAACAACCGACAGCTGGCGCGCCAGGTAGGGGCTTTCGGCGATTCAACGATCAAGAGCCCAGCAAACCACGACAACATGTTCTCGGCGGGATCAATTTTCGTTTTTGGCTCATGGACTTGCATCGCGGATGATCAAGGAAGGCTTCATAGCCGACTCGACACTGAGCCAAAGCCGCAAGCCATGCCAAAGGCAGAACTCCTCGCCCAGCATCTGGCAAAATTACAGATTCAAGAACCACAGCATCTGGAAGACAGTCCAAAGGCATCCGACTCCTACTCGGACTCGAACTATGAAGAGAAGGACCTGGATCCCATCCATGGCATCTCCTTTGGCCTGCGGAAACACTACTGGAAGCTTACAAGACCTGGTCGGAGCAAAATTCAAAGAGTATCAGCAGACACCTTTGACAGGAGCCCAACAAGGACTCATTTTCAGCTCTACGAAGGAGGGTAACATCGTCCATTGGCCAATCTAGCCTGCCCAAGCTAGACTGATTGGCACAATTGACCAGCAACTTCCGTATCAGCACGGACATCAGCTCCCTCTTGAGGAACGCGACACCTCAACGGAACTAATCTCCAACACTTCTACCCTGGAGTCTGTGACACCAGGATCACACCAAGGTTACAACCGTGAAGTCTTCATGGCGGGGCATCAGTCATCTCTGCGACCACCAACCCCACCAGATGTCTTTCAAGACGATGAAACCTTAAGTATGATCTCTGACAACGACTCAGAGGGGCTTGGAGAAACTGAGTCCTCAAAGGCTGAAAGAATCCGCAAAAATCAAGCAAAAGAAGCTCACAGGAGGCGAGCCACTCACCGCAAGGAAGCTGTAGACCGCTACCATGCACGGTTAGAAGAGTATAACACCCAGAGGCATCTGGAAACAGAGGCGGAGTGTCAAGCTCGCACTGAAGACAATCATTCCCAAGATGACCTCAACAGACGGCGCCCTGACTGCTCCCGCAACCTTGAACCTGAGTTCATGAGGGTCGCCGGCCACAAAGTCTTCCAGACCCCCTATCAAAACATACTAGCTCTAGCTACGGAGATGGGAGCCAAGACCAATCGCACCCCCGATGAAGAGCGATGGCTGGTCATGCTTCAGACCACCGCACTCCAACTACGGGGACGGAATCTCGACTCCCTAGCTGACGAGCAGGCTTCATCCCACCCGAGCTAGAGGCGGCCGGTTCAAGAACGACTCGGTCGTATCCCAGCAAGGAGCCGTCTAGGCAACCGAGTACCCGATCAAGCTGAAGGAGGGGCCGAATCTTCATATAGAGGAGTCGCAGTCGTGGCATCCGACGTAGTTGATCGTTTCCCCTGCTTTTCCCAACGGCTTCGAGCAGTCTCGTTCCTATGAAAATTCAAACCTGGGAACTACTCAAAGTACGACGGGAAGACAGAACCCAAACGGTGGCTCAGGCTGTATGCTCAAGCAGTCGAGTTAGCCGGAGGAAGCAATGACGTCAAAGCACTCTACCTCCCAATGGCTCTAGAGACAATGCCGCTTGCTTGGTTCGACAGACTTAAGCCCGAGTCCATCGACTCCTGGGAACAACTACATCGTATCTTCGTTGAAAACTTTGCTGGTGTCCCAGAGAGATCGGATCCCCGGACTAAGCTCCGAACCTGCAAGCAGCAGAAAAACGAATCAATGCGGGAGTACTATAGGCGATTCTCAGAAATCCGCTCTACAGTTTCCGACATTACAGACAGAGAAGTAATCGACCTCTTCGGCAATGGCATTTGCGAAAGGTACAATTACAAAGACTTCATCAAGCAGGACCCGACCACCGCGGACGAGTTTCATCGGGCTGTAAACTCCATGATGGCAACAGAGGAACGCACACAGGAGTGCTTTCCCGATAGGAACACCCAAGGTGATTGAGGGAACAATCAGAGAGGTAACCAGGCACCACAGCAAAACACCCGGAAGAGAGCGGGGGACAATACTTTCGCTGCCATGGAACCTCAGAAGAAAGGAAACAAGCCCTACACCTTTGATGACTTACTCGACGGGCCTTGCCCCTTCCATCCAAAGAGTGGACATCCAGCAAGGCACTGCCGACAGCTCAAGGAGCGAGGCTTGAACCCTGACTTCAATAAGAACAAGAAAGATAAAGGCAAGAAGACAGCTGAAGATCCTCAGCAAGAACCCGGTGGCTTCCAGCACCCCAAAGGAACCATCAACGTCATCTTTGGGGGAGTAACCACCAGCGACAGCAAGAGGCTCCAAAAGCTTTCTCTGCGAGAGATCATGTCTACGGAACCAGCGACGCCCAAATATCTCGACTGGTCCGAGCATCCAATCAGTTTTTCCAGAGCAGATCAATGGACCAGCGTTTCCAATGCAGGGCATTACCCGCTAGTCTTGGATCCCACGGTCGCTGGATTCACACTTGGTAGGGTACTCATCGACGGCGGAGCAGGACTCAATGTCATCTTTTCAAGCACCCTACGAAAGATGAACCTAGATCTCGCAACCCAGCTCACACCATCAACCGCTCCTTTCTATGGCATAGTACCCGGAAAAGCGTATGTACCACTCGGAAGGATCATACTACCCGTCACTTTTGGAACTCCAGTCAATTACAGAACGGAGTACATCAGTTTTGAGGTAGCCAACTTCGAGTCATCATATCACGCCATATTTGGGCGACCGGCTATTGCCAAGTTTATGGCAGTACCCCACTACCCGTACCTCTTATTGAAGATGTCGGGTCCCAAAGGAATCTTAACCTTCAGAGGCGACCTGAAGCGATCATTTGATTGCGACACAGAGGCTGTCCAAATCGCTGAAAAAGCTCAACTCGCCCTGGAAGTGCAAGAACTCGCCCAGATGGTGCATAATACCAAGCCTGAGGATTCTGAGATCCCAACCAAGAAGGCGGGTACTATTCAACCATCAGCAGAAGTCTCCACAAAAGCTATTGACCTGGAAACCGGTGATCCCTCCAAGACAGCGGTTATCAGCGCTCACCTATCTGAAGAATAGGAACTCGCGCTCACCATGTTTCTTAGAGCAAACAAAGACATATTTGCTTGGAAACCAGCAGACATGCCTGGGCTCCCAAGGAACTTGGCTGAGCATAAACTGGAATTAAAGGAAGGCTCTAGACCTATCAAACAAAGATCACGACGATTCTCACCAGAGAAGAGGGAGGCAATCAAGAAGGAAATAGCTAAACTACTCGCAGCTGGGTTCATCAGAGAAATTCTTCACCCCGAGTGGTTAGCTAACCCAGTACTAGTCAAAAGAAGAACTCTGCCGAGTGGCGCATGTGTGTCGACTACACGGACCTCAACAGGCACTGTCCAAAGGATCCTTTCGGATTACCAAGGATAGACCAAATAGTTGATGCCACCGCAGGCTCTGCCTTACTCTCTTTCCTGGATTGTTACTCTGGGTACCATCAAATTGCCCTCAAAAAAGAAGATCAACCCAAGACATAGTTCATTACTCCTTTCGGAGCATACAGCTACAAAACCATGTCCTTTGGATTGAAGAATGCGGGGGCTACTTATCAACGTGCCATCCAAGATTGTCTGGGTGATCAGATTGGCCGCAACGCAGAAGATTATGTTGATGATGTAGACATAAAAACAAAGGATCCGACTACCCTGATTTCAGACTTGGAGGAAACCTTCAACCGATTACGTGTTTATCAATGGAGGCTTAATCCAACAAAATGCGTCTTCGGGGTACCCTCAGGCCAGCTACTCGGATTCCTTGTTAGTCATCGAGGCATCGAGGCTAGTCAAAAACAAATTTCAGCCATCATCAACATGAAGCCACCTGCCTCCGTCAGGGACGTCCAGAAACTCACCGGGTGCATGGCTGCGCTAAACCGGTTTATCTCTCGATTAGGAGAAAAGGGATTACCTTTCTTCAAATTGCTTAAAACCGGAGACAAATTTCAGTGGACGGAGGAAGCGAACAAAGCTTTTGAACAACTCAAAGGCTACCTCACCAACTCCCCCATACTAACCCCGCCGGAGCCCAAGGAACTGATGCTGCTGTATATTGCTGCTACCACACACGTTGTAAGCACGACAATTGTGGTGGAGCGCAAAGATGACAAGCACATCTACAGTACCCAACAACCAGTCTACTACATCAGCGAGGTACTCTCCGACTCGAAAGTCAGATACCCGCAAGTACAGAAACTGCTCTATGCACTACTCATATCTTCAAGAAAGCTGCGGCACCACTTCGAAGCTCATGAGATCACGGTAGTCACAGATTTTCCTCTAGGAGAAATCCTTCACAATCGTGATGCCACCGGCAGAATCTCTAAATGGACATTCGAATTAGGGGCGCTCAACATCAAATTCACTCCCAGGAAAGCTATTAAGTCACAAGCTTTAGCCGATTTCGTCGCTGAGTGGACAGAAATACAACAGCTCCAAGACAATGCTATTCCTGATCACTGGAAGATGTATTTTGATGGGTCCCTAAAACTCGGAGGAGCAGGTGCCGGGGTTCTTCTTGTATCACCTGTGGGAGAACAGCTCAAATACGTTCTGCAAATATTGTGGTCGGCTACCAACAATGAAGCAGAATATGAAGCATTACTCCACGGACTCAAACTAGCAGCCACCCTAGGCATTAAAAGACTACTAGTCTACGGCGATTCCTCTCTGGTCATTCACCAAGTTAATAAAGACTGGGATTGCACCAAGGAGACAATGAACGCCTACTGCGCTGAAGTTCGCAAGCTAGAGAAGCATTTCTTAGGATTGGAACTCATTCATATTACTCGGGATCTCAATGTGGCAGCGGACATCCTCGCAAAATTGGGTTCTGATAGAGCGCAGGTTCCTAGCGGTACCTTCGTACATGAGTTATCCAAGCCTTCAATCCAAGAGAAGGAAGAGTACGAGTCTGTACCTTCCAACCAGGTCTTATCCATCTCGCCTGACTGGACACAAGTATTCATTGACTACCTCAAAGAGCATAAACTCCCGAGTGACAAAATTGAAGCAGAGCAAGTCACCAGGCGTAGCAAGAACTATGTTCTAGTCGGGGATAAGTTATATCAATGTGGAGCTTCATCAGGAGTCCTCCTCAAGTGTATTACACCAGAAGAAGGTAGGGAAATCTTGAATGAAGTCCACTCCGGGTGCTGTGGCAATCACGCAGCTTCAAGGACACTAGTCGAAAAAATCTTCAGGTCAGGATACTACTGGCCTTCAGCCTTGAAAGACGCAGAAGACTTAGTCCGCCGCTGCCAATCATGCCAGTTTTTTGCAAAACAACAACATGTACCCGCACATGAATTAATCTGTATTCCTCCGTCATGGCCCTTCTCATGCTGGGGGCTCGATATGGTGGGTCCCCTTAAGCATGCCCCAGGCGGATTTGAGTACTTGTATGTCGCAATTGACAAGTTTACAAAGTGGATTGAGTACATGCCCCTGGTCAAGTTCAACGCATCCAAGTCAGTTCAATTCATGCAGAGCATCTTTCACCGCTTTGGAATGCCGCACAGAATCATCACTGATCTTGGGTCTCCCTTTACGGCAATTGAATTCAAGACATGGGCTAGCGATTGTGGCATCAGGATAGACTACGCCTCAGTAGCCCACCCACAGTCCAACGACCAAGTTGAACGAGCAAACGCCCTGATTCTCGCAGGATTGAAACCAAGGCTCTTCGACCTCCTAAAAGATCATGGCGGAAAGTGGGTTGAAGAACTACCCAAGGTAGTCTGGGGGCTACGAACACAGCGAAGTCGGGCGACAGGCCACACTCCCTTTTTCCTGGTATATGGTACTAAAGCAATCCTCCCGGCTGATCTAACCTGGAATTCCCCACGAATAGAGCAGTACAACAAAGGAGAAGCTGATGATACTAGACGACTAGAAGTCGACAGCCTTGAAGAAGCCTGACTCATCACATTATTCCAGTCAGCAAGATACCTTCAAGGGATGAGGCGCTACTACGACAAAAACGTCCATCACCGAACCTTTCAAGTAGGCGACATGGTGTTAAAGAAAATTCAGAACACTACGGGACGCCACAAGCTCATGAGTCCATGGGAGGGTCCTTATATTGTATCCAAAGTCACAAGACCCGGGTCATTTGAGCTAGTCACTGAAGATGGATCTCCACTGCCAAATTCATGGAATATCGAGCACCTGAAGAAATTCCATACTTAAGGACTATGCTACAAATCTGGCTCAGGGCAATTGTAATTATTAAGTCGGATATTAATAAAGTTTCAAGTTCATTAGAAACAAGGAACTTCGCAATCCATCCAGACTTTACATGAATTCAGTCGCATAACAAGTCCCTGCAAAAGCAGGACTCTACCTCCTATTAGTATTGACTACTCGGATAGACTAGTTCAGCGGAAACCATATTAGAGTTACGAGCTTTGAGCTCAATACAACTCACATGATAGTACGGTTTAACACCCGACTATCAGCCTATAGCAAATATGGAATCCACTATAGTGGAGACTAGTTTCTATAAGGCGTAACAAGGCGGGATAAGTACTCACCCTGTTACACAACTACCGGACAGAGGTCCACTCACCTTCGCACTCAAGCTGCGATCCTCAAGAGGATATGATCCACCCAGAAGGAACCAACGTTATGGTCCTTCAAGAGGTGCATGATCGAAGTTATCCCTTGAACAAGGGTACTAAGAGTAGTACTCGGGCAAGACTAAGTTCTCTACGCAACAAGTTAGAGAAACAAAAGTCATATGACCCAGACTAAAAGTGCTAGAGAGCACTCGAATAGACCTGTCTAATTAGACGCCTGGTCATACATCCACAACAAATAAACTCAACCCATCGCCAAGAATTTCTTGTCGCAATATGGAGATGGACACATAAGAAATTCACAAGAATCAAAAGTAACATATATTTTTGATATCTTATAATAATTGTGCACAGGAGTTACAAGTGGCGCTCAAAGGACTAAGGAGTCTATTCTACTCTACAAGATCTAAGATCTGTGAGTACTCCTCCGCAGCAGCCTTCACCTCCTCCTGCATTGCCGCGAGATCTTTGTCGCCCTTGTCCTCAGGAAGGGTCATTAGGGCACCCAGATCAAAGGCCGGCAGATGCAGCCGAAGAGTAGCCATCAGACCCTGGACCACAGAGATTAACATATTCTTGATATACTGGGCCAGCCGTTTGGGTGCGGCTTTGGCTCGTTCAACCAAGGTCTCTTCGACTCCTTCGGGCACCGGTATCATATTGAGCAGGGGCTCTACGGCTTGCTCTAAAGCCTTCAGGGAATCACGCGACTCCTTTGTAGACTTCAAAGCCTGCAGAAGATCCCGGTCAGCACCCTCACGTATCAGTCTGGCTTCTTGAAGAGTACTTTGCGCGTTAGCAAATACCTCCTCAAGATCCGCCTCCTTACGGTTGAAGGCGTTCTGCCACCCTGAAGCCAATTTATTTGCATCTGCATAAGTGCGAGTCAGTTACAATACAATCAGACTACTAGTAAGGACAAAGACTATCAAGCAGATTTCAAAAGTACCTTCAAGCTGTTTCCTGGAAGATCTCTTTAGCTCCTTCACCTTCTGTTCCGTGGAGGCGGCTTTGGCAATCAGCTCAGTTTCTCGAGCATTGGCGGCATCACGCTCTGTTTCCACTGCCTTGAGGTTGCTCTGAAGCTCATTGATTCGATTGTTTAGCACCTGGGTAGCTATTTTCTGGCTAATTTGCTCTTGAGCAATATAATCTTTGCGCTCTTGGACCTCACGAGATGTCTCTTGGTGGATCCGGGTAACTTGATCCCGGACCTTGAAGTCAAAAGCCTAGCAGCACAAGTATATTGTAAGTACTCAGATGAGTCTACAGAACAATAAGAGAGGATTGGGATTCTTACCTCGACGAAACGATGAAGCGCATCAACAAGAGCCTTCACCTGGTCACTCAATTCCTTTAACCGGGTAAGGTCCTGGTCGTACCCGAACACGTCCAGTGTCGCCCCTTGGCATGAGGACTCGGGTGCATCCAGGGACCCTCCCTCTTGATGGGCTGAAGCATCAATATCCGCCACAACCATATCAAGAGTTGGTTCATCAGGCTGTCGGGTACGAAAAAACCAGTCATTCCAAACCCGATCAAACTCCAATTGTGCGGGAGAGCGAAAGATGGAGTATGGCCAACCAACCTGAGGCAGTGGAAGAATACCCGCGTCAGGAGCAGCATCAGGCGGAGCTTCAGACAGAGAAGAGTCAGGCAGCACATCTACCTGACTGAAAGTAGGCGGAACGTTAGAATTGTTCTTGGCCAGCGGCTCCGACTCCTCTATCGTCTGAGGATCAGGGATGGCGCGCAAAGTTGCCGCAGCCGGTTTTACTTTCCTACAAACAGATGAGTACAAGTGTCAATACCAGAAGTTTTTTGAGTTTTCACATAGTATGAAGACAAAACTTACTTCACGAGCTTTAAAGGCTTTGGTAACTTTAAAAGTAACGGCGGGTCTGAAGCAGGAGTATCCTCAGCAACCGCGCTACCTGAAGTACCTTGCTCTGCTCCGGTATCTGATACATTACCACATATAAGACAAGAGATTATCAACAAGTGAAAGGACTACAAAGTACTCGGGTTTTCCCTTACCAGGAGCACCCGGCTTGTAGTGCTTATCAGACAATTCTTGTGACAAAAGAACTTTACGACAAGCACGGCGATTACCAGTGCGAGCCTTCTTCTGGATGTGTCCTCCGGCTTCTGGATGAGGAGTCGGTGACCTCTTCCGACTGCTCTCTGCTTCAGGGTCCATGAGCATGACATCAGAATCAGTGGAATCCGAGTCAAGCCAATCAAGATCAGCAGAAGAGCTCTGTTTATTGAGCAAGTCCTCACTCCGGATAGGACCCTCCAAGGCTATGCCTCCGCCTTCTTATGTCGGTGGAGGCAGGGGAGGACAATCATTGTTCTCTCTTCCTTGCCCCTATAACGAAGAAACAGATACTTAAGTCAGAAGGATATCTATTTAGAAGACTGATGACAAGATGGTTCAGTTACTTACCGGAGGAGGAGGATTAATGGCAGAGAACGTCATCATAATAGGAGCTAAGTGTTCACGGCTCTTAAGTAGCCGGTTCACCCTCCACAAGACTTCATAATTCGATAACTGATCAACAGCGTGGCGACTCGGGTCATTCTTCCCAAGATACTCGAACCCAAAGTTCGCTCGCTGCTGGAGAGGGTGGATGCGTCGGGCAATAAAGTCTTGCACAATGTTGAATCCCGTTAATCCATCGATTATTAAGGCATCTATCATCATAAGGAGAGGTTGGATAACTCTGAGTTCTTCGACTGTAAGCTTCTCCTTCCACTCGCGACACTTCTAAGGTGGCCATCCATCATGGCGACGAAGAGCTGGGGGTGGGTTACCCATGTAAAACCACCTGGCAGCCCAGTCCTTTACAGTATCCGTCAACTCGATAGTCACATACTGATTAGCTACCTCCTACCTAACCTGAAGACTAGCCCCTCCGACTACTTCGGTCCTAGCGTCACTAGGTTGACACTTGAACCAGAAAAAGTAGCGGAAAAGGGTAAAGTTGGGGCAGATTCCCAAGAAAGCTTCACAGAGGTGGACGAATATTGAAATATGAAGAACTGCATTGGGGGTAATATGGTTTAGAGTCAAACCATAATAATGCAGCAATCCACGGAAGAAATCCGATGCAGGCAACCCCAAACCCCGCTCCACCATGGCCTTCAACATGACGATCTCCGTGGTATTGGGGGCGGGAGCCCGATGATCAATAGGTACCCTCCAACTGTCGAGTGGCTGCGCTCGAAGGTACCCTTGCTGCACCAGGAAGGCCAGCTCCACTTCAGTGGTGTCCGGTTTCTTCCACGCCAAGACATCGGTCGGCGGGTTTGAATGCTTAGGCTTTCCGGTGATGGAGATCTTGGGCTTCTTCACAGCTGCAGATTGCCTCTTGGGACCCATGCCGGTGACAAGAGATTTCTTACGCATCAACTGACAGTTGGCTAAAGGATTTGTGGTTTGAAGGCAAGAGCTTGATGAAAGCGTGAGGCAAGCATAGGCCCGGTGGCGGCCTATTATAGATCTGTTTTGATAACCGTTCGGCTTTCATTGACGGCGTCATGGCAACGTTAGAAACCCTAACGGCTGGGAGCACGTGTCAGACGACGTCCGAAATGAAGGGCAGAAGCGGTAAACAGACAAGTTTTCCATTTGCAAGAGACAGATAGTACTCGGATAACAGGACAGAGGACTTGGAAAACATTCCAAGTACCCGGATTCTTGTTATTATTACTCGGAATTACAACAGAGATACATAGAAGCATCTTGAGATACAACAACTTTCAATAGAAGTACAATCAAGGTGTAAAACGCTACTCTAGTGAATTCAAGGTACATAGCCTTGATGCCTATTGCACCAAGGACCAGGTTCAGTGAGACATAGTAAAGCAGACACAGAACCTTGGGTAGACACTATCTTTTCAGTGCATCCCAAGGTGGGTCTTTGGTACCACCCCAGTACTCAAGAAACTCGGGCAAGACCATCACCCTCGCTGCCCCCTGTTGACAACCTGTGACTCCGAGGTTATCTACGAGTGGTAGTCACAAGAGTTCTTTTAGGCGCAGCTCTGTATTCTTCTGCTCGCGACCACTTGGAAACCACCCTGGCGGATGGTCCTTTCACAAGAGTTCTTCTGGGCACTTCATCTATTCTACAGAAGGAAGAGACCCGGGGGATCCGCCATCTCCGCTATTGCTACTACAATACTCATGGGACTAAGAGAAGTTCTATACTCCAATGGGATATGAACTCCTTGCTTCCCAGGCTGGGTATTTATAGGCAGTTTCTCCTTGGTCTATGGACGTGGTTCACCAAAAAGAGTGACTGCTGAAGCAATAATTCAACCAATGTACTATGGTGCATGTGAAGCTCAGCATGAGTAACAGGATTGATTCCCACACGCACTTCAAGGCACAAACGACAAAGACTGCAGTTGAAGAAAACAACAAATATCATTACTGCGTACAGTTGGAACAGTCATCAGTCAATTATTGCTGACCTACGGAAATTTTTACTCAGTGGGGGGTGATAAGGGGTGTTTGTTGAAAACATTACCCACCTGAAGCTGAGTGTTTATTATTCGGACGGTCTAAACAATAAACTGGTGTCATGATCCGACTCCCTCAGACCTTACATGGATTACCCAAACATATGACTCTACAGATCCTAAGCACCGACTACTATAGTACTCGGATCTCAGGCTCGGGGGCTGCAGGGTACAATCCATAAAGGAAATGTTTTTTCTTATTCAAGAATTACTTGGAAAAGGTTCAAAAGATCCTCAAAGTTATTGTAAATAACAAGAGGCTCGGGGGCTACACCCTATGGGTGCGCTTTTTGATAAAAAGCGCACGCCATGAGATTTCTTTAAACTTCAGAGCACTTCAGGATTTCTCAAGACATTACTCGAAGATTCTCAAGAAGAAACTAGAAGATAACGTCGTGAAGAAATGATGAAGAGCTCGGGGGCTTGACGGACCAGGATGGCAGAGATGTCATCAGTAGATGATTACTCCGACTAATCCCGGACGGCGCAGGAGATCTGAAGACTTGTCACGTGGTGTACTTGGATTAGGACTCCGACTTGTAACTTAGACGAGTTGTAAAGGGAAGTCTTGTAATTAGAATAGGACTCTACCTTTGTAACCGGCTAGGACTCGGACTACGCTAAGGCTTACCCGGATATATAAGGGGAGCCGGGCGCAGGTCCTAGATCATTGAATATTGAATCACAATCATACACAAGGCACACGCCGCACTGGACGTAAGGTATTACGCTATTTAGCGGCCTGAACCAGTATAAATCGCTGTCTCTGTGTACTCGCCGGGTCCTACGAACACCGATCCCCACCGAACAAATCGTCTGAGATCACTCAAGACGAGTTGTCGGTTAACAAACACCGACAATAGCATGCAGTGTTCATAGCTTTGGCCCAATATCGCCTAGGAGTCCTATGCTCATCGAGCATCGTCCTGGCCATCTCTACAAGGGTCCGATTCTTCCTCTCTACAACACCATTCTGAGGGGGTGTATAGGGGGAAGAAAACTGATGCTCTAAACCCAAAGAGTTACAAAGCTTCTCAAAATCCGAATTCTTGAATTCGGAACCATTATCACTCCGAATTGCTCGCATAGAGTTCAAAGGGAACTCATTCTGAAGACGCAAAATCAGATTGCGAGCAAAAGAGAAAGTCTCGGTTTTCTCAGCTAAAAAGAAAACCCACGAATATCTCAAAAAATCGTCGACAACAACAAGCACATACCACTTCCCCCCAACCGAGCTCACCCGAGCCGGACCAACAAGGTCCATGTGTAAAAGCTCTCCAGGGCGCTTAGTCATGACCTGAGTCACTGGATGGTGGGGAGCGGCTACCATCTACCCATGTCTACAAGAATGGCAAACAAGATCCTTCTCCATGGATAACTTGGGCAATCCTCGGATTAAGCCAAGTGAACTAAGTCTTGCAAGCAAGTCAAAGCTCAGGTGACCTAGTCTCCTATGCCACTTCCAAAGATCAGAGGAGGAAGATCCAGCCAAAAGACAACGAGAAATTCCAAACGACTCCGAGAAATCTGCACGAAAGACTTTTCCAAAGGGCGAAATCACACATACAAGATTGCCCTGAGGATCTAAAATGCGACTGAGATTTGGTTTAAAACGAATCTCATAGTCATCATCAAAAAGTTGCGAAACAGAAAGAAGGTTAAAGTGCAAGTTAGAAACAAGAGCAACATCGCGCAACACAAAGTGCTCATTAACTCGCACAGACCCACGAGACAGCACCTTACCTTTGCTGTTGTCGCCGAAGGTGATATACTCCTTTCCGGCGACCGGACTAAGACTGGAGAACCACTTGGCGTTTCCGGTCATGTGCCTCGAACACCCGGAATCCACCAACCAAACGTTCTCCAATCGTTTTACCTACATCAATAAAAAGACATAGGGTGAGCATACGGTCCAACACTGGGGTTAGTGAAGTAGGAAGAATACCAGTGTTGGGCCAGCTGCTCAAAAGAACGGTCAGTGTAAAAACCATTCCTAGACTGCCTACGGAGGAAGCGATCACCACGTTTAGAAGAACGTGGTCCGCTGGGGAAGGAGCGCTCACCGCGATACTCAAAACGCGGTGGGGGAAAACGCTCAACTGCAAAGCCACCGCCACGGGGTCCATAGCCTACAAATGCAGGCTCCCGCCGGGCACGCTCTCTACGAGGCCTACGCCTAGGGACTTGAGGCTCAACACCTCTAGGCCTAGCGTCTCTCCTCGGAGCTCTCTGCTGCCTAGGCCTGGGAACTTGAGGTTCTGGACCTCTGGGCCTAGCAGCACGTCTGGGTGCTCTCCTCTGAACATTCGGCGCATGTACATCATGAAAATAATGGTACATGTCCGGGTTGTTCATCTCCGTAGCATGGCGCGCCTCTCTCTTGCGCCTAAAGCAGAACTCGCTCAAGTGTCCATCTCTCCCACAGTGCTCACAGTGGTACCTCACCGCTCTCAAAGGGGGTTGTTGGTACTTATGGTTGTGGGTATGGATCACTTTGCCCTTCTGTGGCAACTCATCCTGGATAGGTGGCATAGCATCAAGCTTGTTTTTCAGGTGGTTGGGTTTGGGATGCCACACTTGGTTCTTGGGTGGAGCTCTCGGAGGTTCCTCAAACACCCCATCCTTGGTGTTAGGCTTGAGAGGCTCTTTGGGTGGAAGCTTGGTTAGTTTGGGAGTAGTGGTGGAGTTGGGCTTCTCACTCGGGTTCAAACCACTCGACTCTCCAATCTTCCCAAAAGCAGAGACATCAACACCCGGAGCAAAACCTACACCGGGACCTCCAGCAGCTCGCTTGAATTGGGAGATCATCATCCCGAGCTGTGGCTCACCACAAGACACCCATGACAAGATGGTCCGAAGGTATGTGTTTTCCTCCTCGATTTGCATCTTGTCATGCTTCATATTTGCAATCTCCATCTCCAAACCCTCGCACAAAGCGCACCTAGTCACACAAGTGCTACCCGAGCTGGCCTCCTCAAGAGACACAATCTTGGCATTCTTCTCTGCCAACTCAGATTGCAAGACAGGACAAGTCTTGCACGCACCCAACAGCATGGGTCTAGCACGGAGCTCATCCACCTCTCCTACCAACGCAACATACTTACTTCTCAAAGTGAGAAGATCAGTCATGTGCGTGGTGCACGCCTCACACTCTTCCTCATCGGTAACAACCACGGTGGACTTGACAGAATCAAGTTCCTTCACCGTATCCTCCCACTTCTGCCTAAACTCCTTGCGCTCTCTAGTGGCTCGCCTAAGCAACTTATCTTGACTAAGGAGCGCGGCAGTAAGTTTCTCTACCTCAGCTGAATGCTGCGGATACATGGGTGTATGTCGAGTCTCTGAGTGATGAGTGATTGTCAACGGGTTTGATGCGCATGTTCTTTGGCTTGTGTTGTGCAGGTGTCGAGCACGGAGACAGTGATCGAGGGCAAGGTGAAGGTCAAGTTGAGACGTGTCGTGCCGACGGACTGGGTGCAATGAAGGATGGGCGTGCCGTGCGGCGGACGTGCCATGCTGATGTATCGAGCAGTGAAGGGCGGACGTGAGGCTTGGACTGAGGGACCGGAGTGCCTGAGGATCAGCTGTGGTGGCTGGCAGCCTGGGACAACGACGAGCGGAGACTTGTGGGGCATGGTGTTGCTCGGCTCAAGGACCTGGGGACACGTGTCGGTGGACGGGGTGCACGGGCGGTGCATCCCCTCTACAGCTCCGGTTTGTTGGTTGAGCCAGAGAAAAACCAACGGGTGGACAGTTTCCGAGTTTGGGCCTCAAAACTCGGGTGCTCGGTTTCCAGGTTGAGCCACAAAACCTGGGCGCGGACGGTTTCCGAGTTTGGCCACAAAACTCGGGTGATGGGCCGGTTTCCGAGTTTGGGCCTCAAAACTCGGGCGCTGCGGGTTTCTGAGTTTGGGCCACAAAACTCAAGCTGGTGGGCTGGTTTCCCGGTTTGGGCCTCAAAACCGGGGGTTGCTGGAAAAGGCTGGTTTCCCGGTTTGGGCCACAAAACCGGGGGTGCAGAGCGAGGGCGGCACGTGGCGGCGATCCAGAGGTTGCGTCGAGGCAACGCTTCGGTTCGAGCGGGCGTGGCCGTCGGATCTACCTACCACCGCGGGGTGGACCAGAATAGCCCTAGGGTTTAGCTGGTTCGCTCTGTAATTAGAATAGAGAGGGGTAGAGTAGGAAATAGACTTAGACTAGAATAGGATAAGTAGTCAGGGGAGACACCCTCCTCCCCCATCTCAGTTATTTCAGTTTTAGCCATCTCATTTGCTTCCTGTACTTAGGGTTTCCTGCTCTCCCATCCCCTGCTGTAGCTGAGATCCGCAGAGAGACTTGCAACTCTGTGTACTGTTGATTTTGAGGAAAGGAGGCCGTAACCTCCTTGTCGTAGCGTGTGTTTGCGCTTCGGCTTGCAATTCGTGGCTGTGATTTCCGTTGTGTTCGTGTTCTTCGCGGAATCCTTTTTCTCCACGATTTTCCCGTCGCTTGATCTCTTTGCTCGGTTCATCTTTTGCAAATCCGTTTGAACCAAGTTGTTCTAGATCGTGAGGCACTTCTTTCCATCGAAGGAATCATCCTCAAACCCCACGGTCTAGGAGATCGATCGATTTTTAGTTTCGGGTCAAGTTTTCTTCCTTCCCCGAAATTCTTCGATTCACCGTTTTGGAGATAGGTTCGAGCCATGATCTCTTAAAGATAGCTCACTATACTCCTTGTGACTCATCTCACCAAGCTTGATCCCTAGAGGAATTGTTTTGGGTGAGATAGAGGCAAATCGGTGGACGAACGGGGCTGCTGCGAGTCGACCGGACGCTCAGTCGGGGTGACCGGACGCTCGGTCCGTGAGTCCGGTCGATGAACAGCACGTAGCCGTGTTCTTCACTTTGACCGGACGCTCCGTTCACGTTTTGACCGGACGCATCGCTTTCACTGTTCATCGTGCTTGTTCGTTTCTGACCGGACGCACTGCTCTCGACCGGACGCTCCGTACTCGTGAGTCCGGTCGCGAACAGTAAGGTTCCAGAGCCGATTTTTGTTGACCGGACGCGTCCGGTCCCTGCTGACCGGACGCTGGCCAGAGTCCGGTCGATCCAGTTTCACGCGTTTTCGTTCGCGGTTCGTTCGTTCTTGATCGGATTCGAGTTCCGTCTTTCGCGTTGGCTTTCTAGGGTTGTCTAGTGTCCCGCTGTGCTTCTAGAAAGCATCCACCCTATATCTAGGGTCGTGGACATTAGCAAGCTCTAGGGTTCGCTCTTGGGGTTGATTTTGGGACAGTGGCATCTAGTTTCCGAAAGGAAATTTTGAAGCTCCCATTCATCCCCCCCCCTCTGGTCGCTTTCGGTTAGCTTCTCGGTCCTTCAATTGGTATCGGAGCAGGTTAAGGATCTTCCACCTTAGCCGGTTCCAGATCCACCGAAGGCGACATGGATCGCGGCGTGGGCAAACCGCCGTTTTTCGATGGAACGAACTATGCGTATTGGAAGATACGCATGTCGGCCTATCTGCAGAGTTTGGGTGCTTCTATTTGGGATATTTGCAACTCTGCTGATTACGTGGTCTTGGCTGCTCGTGTCTCTCAGCAACAGATCGATGAGCACGATGCCAATAGCCGAGCCCGTAATGCTCTCTTTTCTTGTTTGAGCATGAGTGAGTTTGATCGTGTTTCTCACCTCGCTACGGCTCGGGAGATTTGGGACACCCTCATGCGTTTCCATGAGGGCACCTCTCAAGTCAAAACCCGACTCTACGAGTCGTTCAAGCGTGAGTATGAGAACTTTCGACATCAGCCTGGCGAGAGCATAGAAAGTTTATTCGCTCGCTTTCAGGTGATTGTCAACAGGATGAGGGCTAACAAGGAGCAGTTGCCTTTTGACGATCATGAGCGTGCTTTGAAGCTTTTGCATACTCTTGATCGGTCGGTGTGGGACTCTAAGGTTCAGGCGATCATCGAATCGCCCAACTATGAGACCCTCACCTGCGACGAGCTCTTTAGTAAGCTCAAGTCCAGTGAGATTGACGCCATGTCGAGGGCTTCTTATGCGAATCCTTCTGGCCCGACTATGGCTTTGGTTTCTGGCTCTTCTGCTAATCCCTCTGCTGGCTTTGCACTTTCTTCACTCTTTTCTGTTACAGAGGACCAGCTGGAGACGTTGGGAGACGACGAGTTGGCTTTGCTTGCCAACCGGTTCTCGCGGTTCCACAACAACCGCATGAACCGCCGTCGTGGAGGAGGACGCACAGGATGCTACGAATGCGGAGACCCCGACCACTTCATCGCCAACTGCCCCAAGAAGAACAAGCATTCGGGGAAGGGCGATCAAGGGCGCAAGCGCGACTCCAAGTACAAGGAGAAGCACGTTCCCCCAAGACACAAGAAGCGGGGCGGCTTCGACAAGGAGTACATCAAGAAGAAGTACTTGGAGAAGCAGCAAGCTGAGCAGCGTGCCTTCTTCGCCACGCTCAGCGACGTCGACGGCTCGGATGACGACTCTGCTGGCTCCAGCGATGACGAGTCCGTGAAGAAGAAGCTAGAGGACAAGTTCAACGGATTGTGCTTCTTCGCCGGCGACGGAGGCTTGTGTACCATGGCGCTCGGAGATGAGGTCGGAGGCGAGCTGGAACATACGCCTCGGAACGAGACGACACCTCCCAGGTATCTCTCACCTACGACGAGCTTTCCTCCGAGGTAGAGAAGTTGACCGCTGCCCTCCTTAGCCAAGATAAACTGCTTAGGCGTGCCGCTAGAGAGCGCAAGGAGTTTAGGCAGAAGTGGGAGGACACGGTGAGGGAGCTTGAGTTTGCCAAGTCCACCGTGGTCGTGTCGGAGGAGGTTGAGTGCGAGTCGTGCACCACGCACATGACTGACCTTCTCACTTTGAGAGGTAAGTATGCTGCGTTGGTAGGAGAGCTGGATGAGCTGAAGGCTAGACCTTCCTTGTTGGGTGCGTGCAAGACTTGTCCTGTCTTGTAGTCTGAGTTGGCAGAGAAGAATGCCAAGATTGAATCTCTTGAGGAGGCCAACTCAAGTAGCACTAGTGTGGCTAGGTGTGCTTTGTGTGAGGGTTTGGAGATGGAGATTGCGAATGTCAAGCATGGCAAGATGCAAACCGAGGAGGAAAACACATACCTTCGGACCATCTTGTCATGGGTCTCTTGTAGTGAGCCGCAGCTCGGGATGATGATCTCCCAATTCAAGCGAGCTGCTGGGGCTCCTGGTGTAGGTCTTGCTCAGGGTGTTGATCTTTCTGCTTTTGGGAAGATTGGAGAGTCGAGTGGTTTGAATCCATGTGAGAAGCCTAACTCCACCACTACTCCCAAGCTTGCCAAACTTCCATCCAAAGTGTCTGCCAAGCCTACCACCAAAGATGGTGTGGTTGAGGAACCCCCGAGAGCTCCTCCCAAGAACCCAGTTTGGGCACCCAAGCCAAACCACCTCAGAAACAAGCTTGATGCTATGCCACCCATTCGTGAGCCACAGAAGGGCAAAGGCAAAGTGAGCCACATCCACAGCCCTGGTCACCAACAACCCCCTTTGCGTGCGGTGAGGTACCAGTGTGATTTCTGTGGGAGGGATGGTCACTTGATCGAGTTCTGTTTCCGGCGCAAGCGAAAGGCGCGCCGTGCTCGGGAGATGGAGAACCCGGACATGTACCATCCAGCTCATGGTGGACATGTGCCGAAGGCTCAGGAGAGAGCTGCTAGGTCCGGACGTCAAGGTCCCCGGCCTAGGCAGGAGATGAGAGCCCCTAGGAGGGAGACTAGGCCTAGAGGTCCAGCACCTCAGTTTGTTAGGCCTAGGCAGGAGAGAGCTCCGAGGAGAGACGCTAGAGCAGTTGAGCCCCAGGCTCCTAGGCGTAGATCTCGTAGAGAGCGTGCCCGACGGGGTCCTGCTTTTGCAGGTAATGGACCCCGTGGCGGAGGCCTTGTTGAGCGCTTTCCCCCACCGCAGTGTGAGTACCGCGGTGAGCGCTTCTTCCCCAGCGGACCACGTTTTCCTGTACGTGGTGATCGCTACCCCCGTAGACAGGCTAGGAATAGTTTTTACACTGACCGTTCTTTTGAGCAGCCGGCCCAACACTGGTATTCTCCTTACTTCACTAACCCCAGTGTTGGACCGTATGCTCACCCTATGTCTTTTTATTGATGTAGGTGAGACGGTTGGAGGACATTTGGTTGGTGGATTCTGGTTGCTCGAGGCACATGACCGGAAACGCCAAGTGGTTCTCCAGCCTTAGCCCGGTCGCCGGAAAGGAGTACATAACCTTCGGCGACAATAGTAAAGGTAAGGTATTGTCTCGTGGGACGGTACGGGTTAATGAGCACTTTGTGTTGCGCGATGTTGCTCTTGTTTCTAACCTGCATTTTAACCTTCTTTCTGTTTCGCAACTTTTTGATGATGACTATGAGATTCGTTTTAAACCGAACCTTAGTCGCATCTTAGATCCTCAGGGCGATCTTGTATGTCTGATTTCGCCCTTTGGGAAAGTCTTTCGCGCGAATTTCTCGGAGTCGTTCGGTTCTTCTCGCTGTCTTTTGGCTAGTCCTTCTTCCTCCGATCTTTGGAAGTGGCATAGGAGGCTCGGTCATTTAAGCTTCGACTTGCTTGCAAGACTTAGCTCACTTGGCCTAATCCGAGGATTGCCCAAGCTTTCGATGGAGAAGGATCTAGTTTGCCATTCTTGCAGACATGGGAAGATGGTTGCCGCTCCCCACCATCCAGTGACTAAGGTCATGACCTCGCACCCCGGAGAGCTTTTACACATGGACCTTGTTGGTCCGGCTCGGGTGAGCTCGGTTGGTGGCAAGTGGTATGTTTTGGTTGTTGTTGACGACTTTTCGAGATATTCGTGGGTCTTCTTTTTGACTGAGAAGACTGAGACTTTCTCCTTCGCTCGCAATCTGATTTTGCGTCTTCAGAACGAGTTCCCTTTGAACTCGATGCGAGCCATTAGAAGTGATAATGGTTCCGAATTCAAAAATTTGGATTTTGAGAAGTTTTGTGACCGCCTTGGTTTGGAGCATCAGTTTTCTTCCCCCTACACACCGCCCCAAAATGGTGTTGTAGAGAGGAAGAATCGGACCCTTGTTGAGATGGCCAGGACGATGCTTGATGAGCATAGGACTCCTAGGCGCTATTGGGCCGAAGCTATGAACACTGCATGCTATATTTCCAATCGCATTTTTCTGAGAGCTTTCTTGAAAAAGACTTCTTATGAGTTGCGTTTTGGCAAACTGCCCAAGGTGAGTTATTTTCGAGTTTTTGGTTGCCATTGTTTTATACTCAAAAGGGCAACTTGGACAAATTTGAATCTCGTTCTTCTGACGGTGTGTTTTTGGGTTATGGCACTCACACTCGAGCTTATCGTGTACTTAACCTTGACACTAACCGAGTCATGGAGACATCGATGTCACCTTCGACGAGACCATGGTTTGTCCTTCTTCTCGTTTTGAGCGTGCAGGTGATCATGAGGTTGGTGAGCCTCTTTTTGATGACGAGGACGAGGGTGCTGAAGGTATGGATGATCTAGCACCCCCTCCACCTGCCGCGCCGCAAAGAGCGGCCTCGACGACGACTCACGGCCCCGACACCTCTTCTTCCTGGGGGCCGTGGGATCCGCCACCCCGAGCGGTACCATTTGTACCCGGGGAGGCACCAGCTGCTGTTGAGGGGGAGGCTACTTCAGCTCGGGAGGCGCCACGACATATCCAGCGCCAGCACCCGCCTCAGCAGATGATTGGCGACATCGGCGAGCGAGTCACTCGCTCCAGGTCACAGCACATCTCTCACTTCGCTCATTCTGCTTTTGTTGCTAATTTTGAGCCCCGAGATGTTGGACACGCTTTGACGGATCCGGATTGGGTCAATGCCATGCATGAGGAGTTAGAGAACTTTGAGCGAAATCGGGTTTGGGTTCTAGTTCCACCTCCACCTGACTGTAAGCCTATAGGGACAAAAGGGGTATTTAAAAACAAGCAAGGAGAGGATGGCCACGTTGTTAGAAACAAGGCCCGGCTTGTAGCGAAAGGCTATAGTCAGAAGGAAGGGATAGATTATGAGGAAACCTTCGCTCCTGTAGCACGTTTGGAGGCTATTAGGATACTCTTGGCTTT
Organism: Coix lacryma-jobi var. lacryma-jobi; assembly: GCA_009763385.1. Classification (NCBI taxonomy): domain Eukaryota; kingdom Viridiplantae; phylum Streptophyta; class Magnoliopsida; order Poales; family Poaceae; genus Coix; species Coix lacryma-jobi. The sequence continues at coordinate 10,361 of VDCT01000429.1, read as the reverse complement.
TGCTGCATCCAAAGGCTTCAAACATTTTCAAATGGATGTCAAGAGTGCCTTCTTAAACGGCTACATAGAGGAGGAGGTTTATGTTGAGCAACCCCCCGGTTTTGAAAATCCCAAGTTTCCAAACCATGTCTTTAAACTTCATAAAGCTTTATATGGTTTGAAACAAGCCCCTAGAGCCTGGTATGATAGGTTGAAAACCTTTTTGCTTGCCTAAGGGTTTTAAAATGGGATGTGTAGCACTATATCTACACATCCCATTTAATAACCCTTAGCAAGCAAAAAAGGTTTTTCAAACCTATCATACCCAGGCTCAGGGGTGTTTCAAACCAATATAAAAAAAAAAAGCTTATGAAGTGTAAAAGACATGGTTGGAAACTTGGGATTTTCAAAAAAGGGGGTGTTGCCAACATAAACCCCTCCCTCTAGGTAGCCGTTTAGAAGGCACTCTTGACATCCATTGAAAATGTTTGAAGCATTTGGATGCCAGCAAAAGCCAAGAGTATCCTAGAGTTAGCCTCCAAACCGTGCCTACAGGAAGCGAAGGTTCTAATCAATCATCCCGTACTCTGACTATAGCCTTTCGTACAAGACGGGGGCCTTGTTTCTAACAACGGGCATCCTCTCTTGCTTGTTTTAAATAACCATTTTTGTCCCTATAGGCTTACAGTCAGGTGGAGGTGGTGGACTAGAACCAAACCCGATTTCAGCGCAAAGTTCCTAACTCCTCATTGCATGGCATGACCCAATCCGGATCCGTCAAAGCGTGTCCAACATCGCGGGGCTCACAAATTAGCAACAAAAGCAGGGAATGAGCGAAGAAGTGAGGATGTGTGGTTGACAGGAGTCGAGCTGGACTCGCTCGCCGAACGATGTCGCCAATCATCTGCGAGAGCGGTGGTTTGCTGGCGCTGGATATTGTCGTGGCGCCTCCCGAGCTGAAGTAGGCCTCACCGCAACAGCAGCTGTCCTCCCCGGGTTACAAATGGTACGCTCGGGGTGCGGATCCACGGCCCACAGAAGAAAAGAGGTGTCTGGGGGCGTGAGTCGTCGTCGAGGCCCGCTCTTGCGGCGCGAAGAGGTGGAGGGGGGTAGATCATCCATACCTTCAGCACCCTCGTCCTCGTCATCAAAAAGAGGCCTCACCAACCTCATGATCACCTGCAACGCTCAAAAACGAGAAGAAGGAAACCCATGGTCTCGTCGAAGTGACAGCGGATGGTCTCATGACTCGGTTAGTGTTCAAGGTTAAGTACACGATAAGGCTGAGTGTGAGTGCCCCATAACCCAAAAACACAACGCAGAAGAGCGAGATTAAAAATTTGTCCAAGTTGCCCTTTTGGAGTATAAAACAATGGGCAAACTCAAAAACGCGAAAATAACTCACCTTGGGCATTGCCAAAACGCAACTTCATAAGAAGTCTTTTTCAAGAAGCTCTCAGGAAAAATGCGATTGGAAACGATTGAGAGAAGAGGAAAGTGGGAAGAGCGCCCGACTCCACCACGCTTTCTTTTTAAGCACTTTATCCTCCTTCTCGGCCCAATAGCGCCTAGGAGTCCATTGCTCATCAAGCATCGTACTGGCCATCTCAAACAAGGGTCCGATGCTCCTCTCTAACAACACCATTTTGCGGGGCGGTGTTTGTAGGGGAAGAAAAATGATGCTTCCAACCAAGGCGGTCACAAAACTTCTCAAATCCAAATTTTTTGAATCGGAACCATTAATCATACTTTAATGGCTCGCATCGAGTTCAAAGGGAACTCGTCTGAAGACGCAAAATCAGATGCGATGCGAAGGAGAAAAGTTCCTCAGTTTCTCAGTCAAAAAGAAAAGACCCACGAATATCTCGAAAAGTCGTTCTAACAACAACCAAAAAAATACCACTTGCCACCAACCGAGCCCACCCGAGCCGGCCAACAAGGTCCATGTGTAAAAAGCTCTCCGGGGTGCGAGGTCATGACTTTTAGTTCACTGGATGGGGGGAGCGGGAAACCCATCTTCCCAGTATGACAAGAGAATGGCAAACGGATCCTTCTCCATCGGAAGCTTGGGCCATCGCGGACATTAGGCCAAGTGGCTAAGTCTTGCAAGCAAGTCGGAAGATTAATGACCGAGCCTCCTATGCCACTCCAAGATCGGAGGAAGGAAGGACTAGACAAAAGACGCGGAAGAAGAAACCGAACGAATCCGAGGAACTTCGCGCGAAAGACTTTCCCAAGGGCGAAATCAGACATACAAGATCGCCCTGAGGATAAGAGCGGACTCAGGTTCGTTTAAAAACGAATCTCATAGTTCATCTCAAAAAAGTTCGCGAAACAGGAAAGAAGGTTAAAATGCAGGTTAGAAACAAGAGCAAAAGCGCGCAAAACAAAGTGCTCATTAACCCGTACGTCCACGAGACAATTACATTACCTTTATATTGTCGCCAAGGTTATGTACTCCTTCCGGCGACCGGGATAAGGCTGGAGAACCACTTGGCGTTTTCCGGTCATGTGCCTCGAGCACCAGAATCCACACCAAACCAAATGGCCTCAAACCGTCTCACCTACATCAATAAAAAGGCATAGGGTGAGCATACGGTCCAAACACTGGGGTTAGTGTGAAAGTAAGGAGAATACCAGTTGTTGGGCCGGCTGATCAAAAGAACGGTCAGGGTAAAAACTATTCCTAGCCTGTATACGGGGGGGGTAGCGATCACCACGGACAGGGAAAAAACGTGGTCCCGATGGGGAAGAAGCGCTCAATCCGCGGTACTCACACTGCGGTGGGGGGGGGAAAGCGCTCAAACAATGCTCCGCCACGGGTCCTTACCTGAAAGCAGGGACCCCGTCGGGCACGCGCTCTACGAGATCTACGCCTAGGAGCCTGGGGCTCAACTGCTCTAGAGTCTCTCTCGGAGCGCTCCTGCTAGGCCTAACAAACTGAGGTGCGGACCTTAGGCCCTAGACCACCTAGGGGCTATCATTCTCCTGCTAGGCCGGGGACCTTGAGTCCGGACATAGCAGCTCTCTCATGAGCCTTCGGCACAGCCACCATGAGCTGGATGGTTTACATGTCGGGTTCTCCATCTCCCGAGCACGGGCGCCTTTCGCTTGCGCCGGGGAAGGAAACAGAACGCGATCAAGTGACCATCCCTCCCACAGAAAATCACACGGGTACCTCCACCGCACGCAAAGGGGGTGGTGGTGACCAGCGTGGATGTGGCTCACTTTGCCATTTCCCTTCTGTGGCTCACGAATGGGTGGCATAGCATCAAGCTTGTTCTGAGGTGGTTTGGTTGGGTGCCCAAAACTGGGTTTTGGGAGGAGCTCTCGGGGGTGCTCACCACACCATCTGGTGGTAGGCTTGGCAGAACTTTGGATGGAAGTGTGGACAAGCTTGGGAGTAGTGGGGATTAGCTTCTCACATGGATTCAAACCCACTCGACTCTCCAACCTCCAAAGCAGAGAAAGATCAACACCCTGAGCAAGACCTACACCAGGAGCCCCAGCAGCTCGCTTGAATTGGGAGATCATCATCCGAGCATGCGGCTCACTACAAGAGGACCATGACAAGATGGTCGAAGGTATTGTTTTCCTCCTCGGTTTGCATCTTGCCATGCTGACATTCGCAATCTCCATCTCAAAACCCTCACACAAGCACACTAGACACACTAGGCTACTTGAGATTGGCCTATCAAGAGATTCAATCTTGGCATTCTTCTCGCCAACTCAGACTACAAGACAGGGACAAGTTGGCCGCACCCAAACAAGGAAGGTCTAGCTTCAGCTCATCCAGCTTCCTACCAACGCAGCATACTACCTCTCCAACAGTGGGAAGGTCAGTCAGTGCGTTGGTGCCGACTCGCACTCAACCTCCTCCACACGAGACTGTGGGACTTCGCAAAAATCAAGCTCCCTCAACAGTGTCCTCCCACTTTGCCTTAAACTCCTTGCGCTCTCTAGCGGCACGCCTAAGAAGTTATTTGGCTAAGGAGGGCGCGGTAAACTTTCTCTACCGCGGAGGAAGCTAGTCGTAGGTGAGAGATACCTGGGAGGTGTCGTAATGTTCCGAGGCGTATGTTCAGCTCGCCTCCGACCTCTCTCCGAGCGCCAATGGTACACAAGCTCCGTCGCCGGCGGAAGAAGCACAATCCGTTGAACTTGTCCTCAGCTTCTTCTTCACAGGACTCGTCATCAGCTTTGGAGCCAGCAGTCGTCATCGAGCCGTCGACGTCGCTGAGCGTGGGCGAAGAAGGCTACGCTGCTCAGCTTGCGCTTTATCCAAGTACTTAGTCGATGTGTACTTCCTTGTCGAAGCACGCCCCGCTTTCTTGGTCTTGGGGGAACGTGCTTCTCTTGTACGTGGAGTCGGCTTGGCCCTGATCGCCCTCCCCGAATGCTTTGTTCTTATTGGGGCAGTTGGCATGAAGACAGCGGGGTATCCGATTCGTAGCATCCTTGTGCGTCCTCCTACACGACGGCTGGTTTTATGCGGTGTTGTGGAACGCGAGAAACGGTGGCAAGCAAGCCAACTCGTCGTCTCCACGTCTCCAGCTGGTCCTCTGTAACGAAAGAGTAAAGAAAGTGCAAAAGCCAGCAGAGGGAGTAGCAGAAAGAGCAAGAAAAACAAAGCCATAGTCGGCCAGAAGGATTCGCAAAGCAGCCCTCTCGACACAGGGCGTCAATCTCACTGACTTGAGCTTACTAAAGAGACTAGTCGCAGGTGAGGGGTCTCCTAGTTGGGCGATTCGAGATCGCCTGAACCTTAGAGTCCACACACCCGACCGATCAAGAGATGCAAAAAAGCTTCAAGCACGCTCATTGATCGTCAAAAAGGCAAGCTCCTTGTTAGCCCTCATACTGTGACAATCACCTGAAAGCGAAGGAATAAACTTTCTATGCTCTGCCAGGACTGATGTCGGAAAGTTTCAACTCACGCTTGAACGACTCGTAGAGTCGGGTTTTGACTGAGAGGTTGCCCTCATGGAAACGCATGAGGGTGTCCCAAATCTCCGAAGGACGTAGAGAGGTGAGAACACGATCAAACTCACTCAGGCCAAACAAGAAAAGAGAGCATTACGGGCTCGGCTATTGGCATCGTTGCTTCATCGATATGTTGCTAGAGACACGAGAAAGCCCAAGACCACGTAATCAGCAGAGTTGCAAATATCCAAAAGAAGACCCAAATCTGCAGATAGGCGACATGCGTATCTTCCAATAGCAGATGTTCCATCGAAAAACGCGGTTTGTTTGCCACGCCGCGATCGATCCATTGTCGCCTTAGGTGATCTGGAACCGGACTAAGGTGGGAAGATCCTTAACTGCTCCGATACCAAAATTGAAGGACCGAAGAAGCTAACCGAAAGCGACCCAGAGGGGGGGGGATTGAATGGGAGCTTCAAAATTTCTTTCGGAAACTAGATGCCATGTCCCAAAATCAAACCCCAAGAGCGCCCTAGAGCTTGCTAATGTCCACGACCCTAGATATAGGGTGGATGCTTTAAGAAGCACAAGCGGACACTAGACAACCTAGAAAGCCAACGCGAACAGACGGAACTCGAATCCGATCAAGAACGAACGAAACGCGAACGAAAAGCGCGTGAAACTGGAAATTACCGGGACTCTGGCCAGCGTCCGGTATAGAAGGGACCGACGCGTCCGCGTCAACAAAAATCGGCTCGGGAACATTACTGTTCGCGACCGGACTCACGGAGTAAGGAGCGTCCGGTCGAGAGCAGTGCGTCCGGCGAACGAACAAGCACGTATTGAACACACGCTTGACACGATGCGTCGGGTCAAAACGTGAACGGAGGCGTCCGGTCAAAGTTGAAGAACACGGCTACGTGCTGTTTCACGACCGGACTCACGGACCGAGCGTCCGGTCACCCCGACTGAGAGTCCGGTCACTGAAGCAGCCCCGTTCGGCCACCGATTTGCCTCTATCTCAACCAAAACAATTACTTAGGGAGCAAGCTTGGTGAGATGAGTCACAAGGAGTATGTGAGTATTCTTGAAAGAGATCATGGCTCGAACCTATCTCCAAAACGGTGAATCGAAAATTTCGGGGAAGGAAGAAAAGAGAAAACTTGACCGAAACTAAAAATCGATCGATCTCCTAGGACCGTGGGGTTGGGTTTGAGGATTGATTCCTTGTGGAAACGAAGTTGCCACGGATCTAGAACAACTGTTCAAACGGATTTGCAAAAGATTGAACCGAGCAAGGCAAAGAGATCAGCGACGGGAAAATCGTGGAGAAAAGGATTCCGCGAAGAACACGAAAACAACGGAAATCCAGCCACGAATGCAGCCCGAGCGCAACACACGCACGACAAGGAGGTTACGCCTCCTTTCTCAAAATCAACAGTACACAGAGTTGCAAGTCCGCTGCGGATCTCAGCTACAGCAGGGGATGGGAGGAGAGAGGAAACCCTAATTACAGGAAGCAAATGAGATGGCTAAAACTGAAATAACTGAGATGGGGGAGGAGGTGTCTCCCTGATACTTATCCTATGCTAGTCTAAGTCTATTTTCCTACTCTACCCATCTTATTCAATTACAGAGCGAACACAGCTAAACCCTAGGCGTGGTCAATACCATCACCCTGCCTACCGCCTTAAGCCCCTGTTCAGCCCCCTTTCCCCTATTTCCCTTCGGTCCACCCCGCGGGTTGGTAGGTAGATCCGACGGCCACGCCCGCTCGAACCGAAGGTGCCTCGACGCAAACCTCTGGATCGCCGCCACGTGCCGCACATCGCTCTGCACCCGGTTTGGTGGCCAAACCGGAAACCAGCCTTTTCCAGCAACACCCGGTTTGAGGCCCAAACCGGGAACCAGCCCACCAGCTTGAGTTTTGTGCCCCAAAACGAGAAACGCATGCGCCCGAGTTGATTTTGGGCCCCAAACAAAATCGGAGGAACCGGGCCATCACCCGAGTTTTGTGGCCCAAAACTCGGAAAACCGTCCGCGCCCAGGTTTTTGTGGCTCAACTGGAAACGAGCACCCGAGTTTGAGGCCCAACTCGGGAAACTGTTCACCCGTAGTTTTTCTCGGCCTCAACCAACAAACCGGGGAGCGTAGAGGGGATGCACCGCCCGTAACCCCGTCCACCGAACGTGTTACCCAGGTCCTTGAGCCGAGCAACACCATGCCCCACAAGTCTCCGCTCGTCGTTGTCCCGGCTGCCAGCCACACAGCTGATCATCGGCACTCCGGTCCCTCAAGTCCAAGCCTCACGTCCGCCTCACTGCTCGATACATCAGCCTGGAACGTCAGACGCACGGGCACGCCCATCCTTCATTGAACCCAGTCCGTCGGCACGACAGTCTCAACTTGACCTCACCTTGCCTCGATCACTGTCTCCGTGCTCGACACCTGCAACAAACACAAGCCAAAGAACATGCGCATCAAACCCGTTTGTGACAATCCCAACTCATCATCAGAGACTCGCATACACCCAGGTATCCGCAGCATTCAGCTGAGTAGATGAAACTTATGCCGCGCTCCTTAGTCAAGATAAGTTGGCTAGGCGAGCCACTAAGAGAGCGCAAGGAGTTTAGGCAGAAGGGGGAGGATACGGTTGAAGGAACTTGCATTCTGTCAGTCCACGTGGTGATGACCGATGAGGAAGAGTTGTGGGCGGCCACCACGCACCTGACTGATCTCTCACTTGAGAAGTAAGTATGTTGCGTTGGTTAGGAGAGGTGGATGAGCTGTGCTAGACCCATGCTGTTGGGTGCGTGCAAGCTTGTCCTGTCTTGCAATCTGAGTTGGCAGAGAAGAATGCAAGATGTGTCTCTTGAGGAGGCCAGGCTGGGTAGCACTTGTGTGACTAGGTGCGCTTTGTGCGAGGGTTTTTGGAGGGGAGATTGCAAATATGAAGCATGACAAGATGCAAAATCGAGGAGGAAAAACACATGACCTTTTCGGACCAATCTTGTCATGGGTGTCTTGTGGTGAGCCACAGTCGGATGATGTCTCCCAATTCAAGCGAGCTGCTGGAGGGTCCGGTGTATTTGTAGGTTTTGCTCCGGGTGTGAGGGTCTCTGCTTTTGGGAAGATTGGAGAGTTGAGTGGTTTGAAAACCCGAGTGAGAAAGCCCAACCCACACTACTCCCAAACTACACAAAGCTTCCACCCAAAGAGCCTCTTCAAGCTAACACCAAGGATGGGGTGTATGAGGAAACCTCTGAGAGCTCCACCCAAGAACCAAGGTGTGGCATCCAAACCCCCCCAACCCACCTGAAAAACAAGCTTGATGGCTATGCACCTATCAGGATGGAGTTGCCACGAATGGCAACAGTGCTACATACCCCCACAACCCATAAGTAACCAACAACCCCCGTGAGAGCGGTGATTTTTTTTTTTGGTACCCACTGTGAGGCACTGTGGGAGAGATGGACACTTGAGGCGAGTTATGCTTTAGGCACGCAAGAGAGAGGCCGCGCCATGCTACGGAGATGAACAACCCGGAACATGTTACCATTATTTTCATGATGTACATGCGCGAAAGTTCGAGAGAAGCACCCAGACGTGCCTGGATAGGCCCAGAGGTCCAGAACCGCAAGTTCCCAGGCCTAGGGGCAGCAGAGAGCTCCGAGGAGAGACGCTCGGCCTAGAGGTGTGGAGCTCAAGTCCCTAGGCGTAGGCCTCGTAGAGGAGCGTGACCCGGCGGGAGCCTGCATTTTGTAGGCTATGGACCCCGTGGCGGTGGCTGTTGCAGTTGAGCGTTTTCCCCCACCGCGGTTTTGAGTATCGCGGTGAGCGCTCCTTCCCCAGCGGACCACGTTCTTCTAAACGTGGTGATCGCTTCCTCCGTAGGCAGTCTAGGAATGGTTTTTACACTGACGTTCTTTTGAGCAGCTGGCCCAACACTGGTATTCTTCCTACTTCACTAACCCCAGTGTTGGACCGTATGCTCACCCTATGTCTTTTTATTGATGTAGGTAAAACGATTGGAGAACGTTTGGTTGGTGGATTCCGGGTGTTCGAGGCACATGACCGGAAACGCCAAGTGGTTCTCCAGTCTTAGTCCGGTCGCCGGAAAGGAGTATATCACCTTCGGACGGACAACAGCAAAGGTAAGGTGCTGTCTCGTGGGTCTGTGCGAGTTAATGAGCACTTTGTGTTGCGCGATGTTGCTCTTGTTTCTAACTTGCACTTTAAACCTTCTTTCTGTTTCGCAACTTTTTGATGATGACTATGAGATTCGTTTTAAACCAAATCTCAGTCGCATTTTAGATCCTCAGGGCAATCTTGTATGTGTGATTTCGCCCTTTGGAAAAGTCTTTCGTGCAGATTTCTCGGAGTCGTTTGGAATTTCTCGTTGTCTTTTGGCTGGATCTTCCTCCTCTGATCTTTGGAAGTGGCATAGGAGACTAGGTCACCTGAGCTTTGGACTTGCTTGCAAGACTTAGTTCACTTGGCTTAATCCGAGGATTGCCCAAGTTATCCATGGAGAAGGATCTTGTTTGCCATTCTTGTAGACATGGGTAGATGGTAGCCGCTCCCCACCATCCAGTGACTCAGGTCATGACTAAGCGCCCTGGAGAGCTTTTACACATGGACCTTGTTGGTCCGGCTCGGGTGAGCTCGGTTGGGGGGAAGTGGTATGTGCTTGTTGTTGTCGACGATTTTTTGAGATATTCGTGGGTTTCTTTTTAGCTGAGAAAACCGAGACTTTCTCTTTTGCTCGCAATCTGATTTTGCGTCTTCAGAATGAGTTTCCCTTTGAACTCTATGCGAGCAATTCGGAGTGATAATGGTTCCGAATTCAAGAATTCGGATTTTGAGAAGCTTTGTAACTCTTTGGGTTTAGAGCATCAGTTTTCTTCCCCCTATACACCCCCTCAGAATGGTGTTGTAGAGAGGAAGAATCGGACCCTTGTAGAGATGGCCAGGACGATGCTCGATGAGCATAGGACTCCTAGGCGATATTGGGCCAAAGCTATGAACACTGCATGCTATTGTCGGTGTTTGTTAACCGACAACTCGTCTTGAGTGATCTCAGACGATTTGTTCGGTGGGGATCGGTGTTCGTAGGACCCGGCGAGTACACAGAGACAGCGATTTATACTGGTTCAGGCCGCTAAATAGCGTAATACCTTACGTCCAGTGCGGCGTGTGCCTTGTGTATGATTGTGATTCAATATTCAATGATCTAGGACCTGCGCCCGGCTCCCCTTATATATCCGGGTAAGCCTTAGCGTAGTCCGAGTCCTAGCCGGTTACAAAGGTAGAGTCCTATTCTAATTACAAGACTTCCCTTTACAACTCGTCTAAGTTACAAGTCGGAGTCCTAATCCAAGTACACCACGTGACAAGTCTTCAGATCTCCTGCGCCGTCCGGGATTAGTCGGAGTAATCATCTACTGATGACATCTCTG
>VDCT01000428.1:0-40873 GCA_009763385.1 Coix lacryma-jobi var. lacryma-jobi | reverse complement strand
CCGCGACCAGGCTGTTGCAGTCGCCAAAGGCTCTCCTGATTACTTGTACGACAAGGAAGAATCCGATAGATAGACCCCGAATTCTTGCCAAAAGGGAATCGATTGTAATCTGTTAGGGGATTCGGCAATTTGTAATCCTGCTCCCCGGCTATATAAGGCGAGCAGGGATCCCCTCCAAACTCACGTCATATTCCAACCCGACAATACAAACCAGCCACCAGAACACATGCCGTAGGGTATTATGGCGACTTGCCGGCCGGCCCAACCTGTCTAATTGCCGTCTCTCGTCCCTGTGTTTACGCTTTGCAGACGTCTCGCACGCCTCCTCCGACTAATCTACTACCTTGGGCATACCCCTCGATAGACTATTGACCATATTTCGTCGACAGTTGGTGCGCCAGGTAGGGGGTGTGTGCTACGACACCATGATCTGCCAAGCGGTCACTTTCCCTTGCTTCATGTTCTTCCTGAGGCCGGCACCACTTTCCAGATCAGATCTATGATCGGGACCATCGGCGTCCACGTCCCTGCTCCAGAAACTGTGGAATCTACGCAGCTTCCTGCGGCAGACGCCCCGCCATTCGCCCATTGTGTCACCAAGCCGGCACGTCGCCCGCCAAGGATCGTCCCGTGCGACGACCTGATCAAAGCCATCGACCGGGCCAACCAAGGGATCGCAGAGTGCATCGACGCCATCGAGGTAGCTTGCTTGCACTCTCTCCGGCCGCCCTCGTCTCCAACAATTTTCAGGTACACCATCAGGAGTCTCCAACACTTAAGCCACCCAGCGCCCCAGATCGGATCTGCATCCGGCTCGTCGCCACACTTCATGAGCAATCTCCATGCCCTACGGCTACGCGACGCGACTTCTACATTCCAGCACTAGGCGCTACAACAACTCTCTGACCAGCTCTAGTCTTTCGCGCTCCGAAGAGATGGCTCCAACCAGCGCGCGTGACCAGGCGACTCCAACTCCACTCATCGCATGGTGGTTCTCCACGAGATCTCCGGCGACACCGTCTCGGCAACTTCGGTGTCTAGATCTATCACGACGAACGGCTCCACGCAGTCTACGACCGTCGCCTCCACCATCTCCGACATCGACTTCCCGCCATACCATGGAGGTGTCATCTTCAACGTCTTCGCCGACAGTCCTCCACCGCCAAATGAAATGGACGGCAAACGCGCCAACCGGGAGCAACATAACAACGACCGTCAACGCCGACGCGACGATGAACGACACGACCAGGAGCACCGCGACCGGGAGCGCCGTAATGACGAACGACGTGATCAAGAACATTGAGATCGAGACAACGTCGGAGGCCGCGACCTCATCTACGAGTTCGACAGGGTCGACAATCTGCCCGTCTACTCGACTCCAAGTGCCAACCACGCTGCTGTCGTCAACGAGCTCTCCAAATTCCCCGTCACCCCGGAGCTACGGAAGGTCGTCACACACATCAAGGCTGCTGCGGTGCAGTGCAACGAGAAAGGGCGCCATCCTTCTCCCTCTGGCTCGTCATACAACAGGACACCGCCGAGTCCACAATCCCTCTCGCAGGAGGCAGTCTCCACCGCGTCGCGACCAGGAAGTCTCCCAAGGCAACCACACCCACAACCGAGCTCCGGCTCATGACGCTTCCACAGGGCCTCGCCCCTTCACCTCCTGCTCCGAGCCGTCTAATGGCCTCAAGGCTTCAAGGTCAACACGGTGGACAAATACGACGGGAAGGCCAACCCGGAGCAGTGGCTGACCACGTACGAGATCACCATTCAAGCAGCCGGAGGAGGATCCGACGTGATGGCCAAGTACCTCCCCGTCATGTTGTCTTCCTCAGCCAACTGTTGGCTCCACAAGCTCGCCGAGAACTCCATCGACACCTGGGAGCAGCTGAAGAAAGTCTTCGTCAAGACGTACAGTGCTACCTGCGTACAGCCGGGAACACGCTACGACCTCCAAAACGTCCACCAAGAGCACAACGAAAGCCTTCAGAGCTACATTCATCGATTCTCCAACATGCGCTTGACGATTCCAGAGATCGCCGACGCGGAAGCCATCTCCACCTTCTCCAATGGCCTACGCCACAAGGAGCTCCACAACAAGATCATCCGAAAGAAGATGGCCACGATCATCGAACTAATGACGATCGCCAACTCCTACGCTGACGCCAACGATGCCCATCGCCATCACGAGCGCCCACATCGCCGATCATGATCCCAGGAACGCCATCGCGAGGATGAACGCCGCGATGAACGGCGCAATGAAGGATGCGACCATCACTCCGGACAACGTGACCGCCGCGACGATCGGGACCGTCGCCATGATCGCCCAGAATCTTCTCGACAGAGGATGGATCACCGTCGTCGTGACCGTCGCTACATCGCCAACACCAACACCCGGCCGAAGCGTACCTACGACAACGAGTACGAGAAGCTCCTCAGCGACCCTTGTCCTCTCCACAAGAACTCCAAACACTCCATGTGTGATTGCGACATCATCGCCCGTAACGTACGCGGAAACGACGAGAAGCGGCCACGGAACGACAATGACAAGGACAAGGATGCCGATGCCCATGAGCCTGCTTTCCGAGCACCTGCGAGGACACTCTCCATATTCAGCGGCAACATCGTTATCGAGACTGAGCAGAAGCAACGCCAAGTACGACGCAACATCGCCTCCATGGTGACCATCACTGACGACCCCGCCAACGTCCGCTACCTCGACTGGTCGGAGCGCCCCATCACCTTCTCCAGGGAAGACCAGTGGTCGGACGACAAGTACCCAGGGCGTTTTCCCCTCGTCATCGACCTGGTGATCTCCAACTGCCGCTACCGGAAGGTCCTCGTCGACGGTGGGAGTGCCCTCAACATCATCTTCGCATTGGCCTTCCGCGAGCTTGACTACTCCAAGCGGGACTTGTTCCCGGCGAACTTCCTATTCTGGCGCATCGTTCCTTGGAAGCCCTCCATGCCCGTAGGGCAGATAACCCCTGCCAGTGTAGTTCGACACACCCAACCACTTCCGCGAGGAGTACATCACCTTCATCGTCGTCGACTTCGACACCGCTTACCACGCCATCCTCGGTCGCCCGGCGCTCTTCAAGCTCATGGCTGTTCCACACTACGCCTACCTCGTGCTCAAGATCCCGACGAAGAAAGGCATCCTCAGCCTTAGGTCAAATCTCCAGGTGGCGTACAAGCGTGAACAGGAGACCATCAACTCCACGGAGACTCGTCAACAGATCGACGACGTCTAAGACTGCATCACCAACGCCGCCAAGCTCTGCCCCGATGATCTCGAGATCCCAGAGACCTCCGACCAGCGCTCCAACAAGAAGTCAAAGGATACGAAGCAGGTGGCCCTGGTGGACGGAGCTCCGGAGAAGACTGCCGTCATTGGCACCAACCTCGACCCTAAATAGGAAGACGCGCTCGTCAGCTTCTACGGAGCAACGTCGACGTGTTCGCCTGGAAGCCAGCGGACATGCCCGGAGTTCCACGGAAGTTCGTCAAGCACTCCTTGAACGTCTCCACGACTGCCAAGGCCGGTTCGCCAAAAGCTTCGTCGCTTCGTGCCAGACAGGAAGGAGGCAATTAGGGTAGAACTCACCCGGCTCCTAGCTGCCGGCTTCATCAAAGAGGTGTATCATTCGGATTGGTTGGCCAACCCGGTCCTTTTACTTAAAAAGAATAGAGAATGGCGTATGTGCGTTGACTACACCGACCTCAATAAGCATTTCCCTAAATACCCCTTCCTCCTCCTTCGCATCGACTAGGTCGTCGACTCCACCGCCGGGTGCGAACTCCTCTCCTTCCTTGACTGCTACTCCGGCTACCATCAAATCGCCCTGAAGGTGGAGGACCAGATCAAAATGGCATTCATCACACCTTTTGGCGCTTACTGCTACACCACCATGTCGTTCGGGTTGAAGAACACCGGAGCCACGTACCAGCGCGCAATCCAGGATTGCTTGAAGGACCTCATCCCAAGAAGGTCAAGCCTACGTAGATGATGTCATGGTCAAAACTCGTACCGTCGATACACTCGTCGCTGACCTCGAGGCAACCTTTAAGGCCCTCAACAGGTTCAAGTGGAAGCTCAACCCCAACAAGTGCATCTTCGGCATATCGTCTAGAAACCTCCTCGACAACATCGTCAACTGCGACGACATCCGCCCGAACCCCGACGACAAGACTTCGGTCGTCCTCCGCATGCAAGCTCCCTCCAACGTGAAGGACATCTAGAAGCTCACCGGGTGCATGGCATCCCTCAGCCGCTTCATCTCTAGGCTCGGCGAAAAGGGGCTACCCTTCTTCAAACTCCTCAAGGCCGGCGAAAGTTCGCCTGAGACGTCGAAGCTGATCACGCATTCTCCGACCTGAAGAAATACCTCACCCAGCCTCCTGTGCTCGCCGCACCTATGGAGAAGGAGCCTTTGCTGCTCTACATCGCCGCCACAAATCGGGTCGTCAGCTCCGTTATCGTCGTCGAACGCGAGGAAGTCGGACACTCCTACCCCGTCCAGCGAGGTGTTAAATGACTCCAAGGCTCGGTATCCCTAGGTACAGAAGCTCCTCTACGCGGTCCTTATTACCGCACGCAAACTGTGCCACTATTTCCAAAGCTCCGAACGGGTCGCCGTCGTCACCGAATTCCCCCTCAGGGACATCCTCCGCAACAAGGACGCTACAGGACGCATCATCAAGTGTGGGCTATTGAGCTCGGCTCCTATGACATCGCCTTCCAGGGTCGCCAGACCATCAAGTCTCAAGCGCTTGCCGACTTCGTCGCGGAATGGATGGACATCCAGACTCCAGTACTGATAGAAGCACCAGAGCATTGGGTCCTTCTCTTCGACGGCTCCCTCACTTTGCACGGCGTCGGCGCTGGTCTCCTCTTCACGTCCCCCCCTCCGGCGAGAAGCTATGCTACATCCTACGGTAGTTGTTCCCAGCCTCCAACAACGCAGCCGAATACGAAGCTGCTCTCCACGGTCTCCGCATTGCCAGCGAGCTAGGCGTCAAGCGCCTCATGGTGTACGATGACTCCTCTCTCGTCATCAACCAGCTCAACAAGGACTGGAACTGCTCTAACGACAAGATGAACGCCTACTGCGTAGCCATCCGGAAACTTGAAGACAAATTCTTCGACGTTGAATATCATCACCTTCCATGCGACCGGAACCAGGCGGCCGACGAGCTATCCAAGCTGGCATCATCACGATCTCCGGCCCCCGTCGGTGTATTCATCCATGACTTGCTCGAACCTTCCATCGCCGACCCGCAAGCTCTGCTCCATCGACGGACGCCACGCTTCCACCCTCGCCGACAGGACAACTGGTTAACGCCATCCCCGCAACACCATCCGACTGGCGGGAGGACTTCGTCCACTATCTCTCCGAGAACCTTGTCCCTGCGGACAAGGCTGAAGCCGAGCGCCTCGTTCGTCGCGTCAACAACTATGTGCTGGACAATGGTGAGCTCATGCGCAAAAACTCCAGAAATGAAGTGCTCCAAAAATGCGTCTCTAGGGAAGACGACCTCGACATCTTCTCCGACATCCACGCTGGCGAATGTGGGAATCACGCCGCTGCGAAGATGCTGGTACACAAAGCCTTTCACGTGGGATTCTACTGGCCATCAGTGGCCGCCGACACCGGGCAGCTCGTACGCACCTGCGAGGGGTGCCAATTCTTTGCCAAGCAAACCCACGTTCCTGCGCAGGAGCTCCAAGCCATACCCGCCTCATGGTCGTTCGCCTGCTGGGGACTCGATATGATCGGTCCATTCTGACCTGCTCCAGGCAGCTTCAAGTGGATCTACGTCACTGTCGATAAGTTCTCCAAGTGGATCAAGGCGAAGCCAATCACTAAGGCGACCGCTGAAAATGCCGTCTCCTTCATTGATGAGATAATTCACCGCTTCGGTCTCCCGAACTCCATCATCACCGACCTCGGCTCCAACTTCACCGACAATGTCTTCTGGGATTTCTGCTAAGGGCACAGTGTCCTCGTCAAGTACATCTCTGTCGCCCACCCCTGAGCTAACGGCCAAGCCGAACGTGCCAACGACATGATTCTCGATGCCTTGAAGAAGCGTCTATACCAGAAGGACGAGAAGCACCCTGGTCGTTGGATGCGCAAGCTCCCCTCCGTAATGTGGGGCCTCCGGACTCAACCCTGTCGTAACACCAGCGTTTCACCATACTTCATGGTCTTTGGCTCTGAAGCCATCATCCCCGCCGACGTCGTCTTTCGCTCCCCGCGCGTCGAGAACTACGTTGAAGAGGCCTCTGACCAGGCACGTTGTGATGATCTCAATCGCCTCGAAGAAGAACGGTTGGCATCTTGCCTCCGCACCGCCAAATACCTCGAAGGAGTTTGTCGCTACTACAACTGCAACTTCAAGGACCGATCCTTCATCGTCGGTGATCTCGTTCTCAAATGGAAACTAAAGACCGACGGCCTACACAAGCTCTCATCGCACTGGGATGGCCCCTACATGGTGAAGGAGGTCACCTGACCAGGCGCCTATCGCCTCGCCGACCTTGAAGGCATCGACGTACCCAACTCCTGGAGCATCGAGCACCTTAGAAGATTCTACGCCTAAGAGACTTGTACCAACTACTCTCCATGATGAATAAAAGATTCGCCGACCGCTCCAGCTTGTCTCCGGATGATTTGCCAACCGCTCCAGCTCGACTTCGGACGACTTGCCGACCGCTCTAGTTCGTCTCCAGACGACTCGCCGATCTCTCCAAACAGCCTGGCTGACGCTAAAGGAGTCTCAGAGCAGGGGCTTCTGCCACCCCGACGGATGCGTGCATGAGCGCCCGCCCTCTGCGCTATGGCGGCCAGTAGTCCTCCCAAGTGATGTCCCGACCTCTCTACGCGTGCATAGCGTCTGCCCTCTGCGCTACGAAGGGAAGGCTAAGTTGGGCGGAGACCTCCAGAAGCTATACGTCCAGCGCCTGTATGCGTCGTTCATGCGCTCGTTCTCCATACGGTCTCCAAGCAGCCTGACTGATGCCGACGAAAACTCAGAGCCAGGACTGTTGTCACCATCGGACGTGTGCATGAGCGCCTGCCCTCTGCACTACGGTGGCCAATAGCTCTCCCAAGGGAAGTCCCGACCTCTCTACGCATGCATGAGCGTCTGCCCTCTGTGCTATGAAGGAAAGGTTACCTTGGGCTGAAATTCTGAGGCTACAAGCTCAGTGCCTGCATTCGCGCTATCCATGCGCTCGACAACGGTCTCCATTCGCCCAAGTCACGCCCACGATCGAGCTACTCGGAAAAGACCCTGACCGTGGTACCTCCCTACGCATGCACGAGCGTCTGCCCTCTGCGCTATGGGATGCCAGCAGACGTTCCTTAGGCGATGCCCTTGACTCCTACGCGCAAACGAGCTCGCACGCTCTATGCTACGGATCCTAGGATAACCCAAGGCCGAACTGTTCATCGCTACGGCTCACGACTGTTGGGTCTGCGGAATTCGGGGAACGAACAAAACACGCCAACTCGCTTCAGGTTTTTGATTCTGTTCGCCCAAGAGTCTTTCTACATACTATCTTCTAAAATACAAGCTACCGGTGCCCGTCACCAACAAATCTACACCGCCGACAAGGGCTTCGGCGGCTGGCTCCGCCTGCTCTACTAGGCGCTCCATCCCCACCTCCGATGTATTCGCCGCAAAGTCGGCGCCCAGCCTCGACATCTCCATCTGCGGATAATGAGAACGAAGAATCGCGAGCCCATGAGCAGCCACGCTCTGCACCGCCGCCTTGGTGTACGCATGGAAGCGCCCCCATAGGCCCCGCGCCTTCTGCACGACATGGTCGCCAATCCTCTGCTTCTTCTCCGCTGGGAAGAAAGGCTCCTCATCGATGCACTGCACCAAGGGAGCCGCCTCCTCTGCCAGCAACCAGAAGCGGTCATGATAGCCATCGATCCTTCGCTCCAGATCTGCAAATTGTATTTGCACGTTTTGCCGGTAAGCTGCACACGCTAAAGCAAGGGGTAAGAAGACAACCACCTCCGGCCACGCTTAACCGAGAAAACTCACCAGCGTGCATTGCTTGCCACTTCCGCACCTCCTCGTCGGACTTCGCCTTCTCCTCGGCCAGGAGACGCTTCTCCTCGCCTGCCTGCATCGCCTCTGCAAAGATAACCTCACACGTCAAAGGCTCCGACCAGGCGGTGCACGGAACGAAAAGGACAACGGCATCGATGACTTACGCGCGGCAAACTCGTTGGCCTTCTCCGCCCGCAGCTAAAGCTAGAAGTTTTCCTGCCCCTGCTGCTGGATAACCTCCTCAAGCTCCCGAGAACGCATGTGGGCATACTCCAGCTGCGCCTCTAGGCCAGCGAACTGGCCCTCGACGCGCCTCACCTCTGCCCGCAGTCGCTCGTTCTCCTCGGCCATCGGTGCCATCCTGTCAAGGGCAAGCTTACGCTCCTCCCCGACCTTCAACAATTGCTGCAGGCAAACATCGACTAGGATAAACAAGAGTCATTCAGGAGTAAACATGAAGGGGTGACCACGCTCACCTGGATCTTCTCCAAGAACTTCGACGCATTTACAAGGAGGGCGTCCGTCTCCGCGCTTGCCGCCTCATAATCGACCTCGATGACTACGTCCCCCTCGACGTGAAAGCGGCAGACAGGACGCCTGCTTGACCCCTCCTCCGGTCGCTCGACCTCTTCAATCTCCGGTGAGGAAGGCTCCGGTGCCTTCCTCTTCCCCTCACGAGCGCAACGGCCCAAGGACCCGACCACCGGCGTCGCCGCACCGCCTCTTTCAGAATTGGTCCCAGGCGTTGGGGACTCCGGTCGCTCCACCTCCTGAGCCTCAGGGACTGCAGACGCCCCGACCTCTTCTGTCGCTCTCGACACCGCCTCCGGTGTTGCCGACTTCGCCGACCCGCTGGCCTCAGCACCCACTGAAGGACTTGGCGCCCTCCGACCATCGTCCCCGGTCTCCGGCACCTCCTCGGCGTCTGCCGACCTACGAAGGACACAAACACGTCGTTAACACACCAATCTGACCAGAGTAAAGCTACAAGATGCGTGGGGATACTTACAGGACCGACACCTTCTTCTCCCGTGAGAAGCGCCAAGAGCGTGGTCGCGCCCCGCCTCCCGTGGACTCCTCCTACGGCCTGGGGGAAAACGCCGCCCCACCAGACGACCCCCGGGGCTCCGCCTCCCGCTCCGACCGCCGCGGCTCCAGCGCCTGCGCCGCCTTCGGCTTTCGCTTCGCCTTCGCCGCTCCACCACCGCGCCACGCCGAGGACCCTTGCCCGAACCGAGCACTCAGCTTGACCTCATCATCGCTGTCAGACCCGTCGTCCGACTAGTCGATGATTACATGGCGTCTCTACGCCGCCTCTTCGTCAATGGTGAAGGTGCCGCCAGTCTCCAGCGACACCTTCTTCCGCTTCACAGGGGCAGCCTGGCGTTTCCCCTTTGGGTCTTCACGCGCCCGCCGCCTGCTCGACCGGGGCTCAGGGACTTGGCTCCCCTCCTCCCCGCTGGTCTTGATCTCCTCCTTGTCGACCTCCGCCTCGTCGACCTCGCCATGGCCACCGCCGTCGACATCGCCTCGCCGCGGGTTGACGCCCTTCGGCCACACGTTCATCGAGGCCCACGAAACGAACGCCTCACGACCCTGCATCGCAACCAAATGATAGTCAACATTCACTTGCACATTTCGGCAAACACCAACGAGGCGAGGAGCCATACCTGCGACAGAGGGTACTCGAGACAGTACGACTTGCTCAAGTACTCCAAAATTTTCCTCTTCTGTTGATCGAATAAAGCGTTGACCCGCAGGAACACCTCCGACGCCTCCAAGGGCTCCGGCGCCTCCCGCGTCCTGTCGTCCTCGTCTCCGGCGTACTCGTACGCCGGGTGCGCCCTTTCCTTGCAGGGCTGGCAGCGCCTCTTGATGAAGTTCGTCGCCACCGCCACTCCATCGACGCACCGCTTGTCCATCAGCTTCAGGAGCTCCTCCACTTGCTCCATCGCCACCGCGTCGGGACTCTCCGACCACGACAGCAGCACCTTCGGCGCGAAGGCCGGTCACACGATGGCCTCGGTGCCTCCTAGTGGATGTAGAACCATTTCGACTTGTACTCCATCGCCTTCGAAGGCAACGACATCGCTATGTACTTCTTCGCCATCCCGTCCCAGAGCTGGAGGTACACCGACCCGACGATGTTCGACAACCCGGTGCCATTGATCTTCAGCCGGAAGAAGTGGCGGAAGAAGTCAAAGTGGGGCCCCGATCCCCAAATACGCCTCGAGGTAGTGGATGAAGACCGCGATGTGCAACATTATGTTTGAGTCAAGTTGCACAACGCAACCTGGTAGTACTCCTGCAACCCATGGAGGAAGGGATGGACGGGGACGCCGAAGAACGCCTCGAAGACGACGAGCTCGGTGGTGTTCGGTGTCGGGAAGTCCTCCAGATACGCTTCCCTCCACTGCCAGTAACCTGATCTAGGAGCAGGCCAACGAAGATGAGCTCCTCCAAACTTTCCCTCCGAAGAACGCTCCGAGTCCACCCGCGCGCCTAGCTCGGCACCTCCACGCGGTCGTCGGACTTCACCTTCGCTGCTGCTCCACGGGGACGCCTACCGCCCCCATTGACCTCTACGATGGACGAATTGGGATCTAGATCTGGAGCTACATGAACTCCGCCTCGGGCTCACTCGTACGTGCGAAGGGACTGGAGCGGATGAAAGATACGAGGCAAGAGCAAATGAGAGAGTGGGGAATCGCGCCGCCAGCCCACCACATCGCCCTTTTATATGACATAGCCCGACCCTTCAGCTCCAGGGTTTCTGGGAGCCCGTGCCTATTTCCCACACGACCGCCATGCCGCCTGCGGCAACCGCATGCACGCACGATCCGCTTGATGGGCCGCCGGGCCAACGGTTTGCAAAACGTCCTACCCGTTCGCCTTCATCATTTTATTGAATTCAATTAATCTTCGCTATTACGAGTAATTGTCGTGCTAATGCACGAGGACTAATTCTACAGGCTAGTCACGAAAATTACTTCAGGGGAACTGTAACTCTACAGTTACTGATCAGCGCTACATTCACACCCGAGGACTGCAGATCTTCGACTTGTCCTCGGGGACTTCTCATCATTTTCTTTGGCCCTGCTACAAGAACCATGTTGGTTCTTACAGCAGGCTCGGGGACTACGTGTACACACATCATCATTTTCTTTCGTAAAATGACTTTGTTTTGTGTTGCAGAAATTCTACAGGCTTGGCACCACGTGCCTACAACACCGACTCCAAGCTCGGGGACTAAGTGGATACACTTCACCTATCGGTGAATGTATCGTTTTCTTTTCCTTTGCAGCTTGCCATGGACCAGCTCAGACTTTTACTGGGCCATTGTCGGACCCTACAGTCTGTTCAAGTCTCAAGTGGATACACTTCACCAGAAGAAAGACCTTCAAATTTTTTCTTGCAGCACCTTGGATCCTTCTTGCAGGACGACGTTGAACACTTCACACGGCTACACTTCGACTACAACTACGACCACAACACCCGTGACCAGTCCGACCTGGTCGGAAGTCTACTACAAATGCACCCGCGATCAGGCGACCTGGTCGGAAGAGACGTCTTCGACAACATGCGACCAGATCCGACCTGCTCGGAAGACTTCGCGACGCCCCACAAAACGGATGTGAAGTGCTCAGGGACTAGCTGTGGGGATATTACACCCGTATACCCCCATGGCACTACTTGGGCTGCTCTTCTAATACGGCCCAACCAGAAGGCCTTGCGGCCCATGACCAGGCTGTCGCAACCACCAAGGGCTCTCCTGATGACTTGTTCGACAAGGAAGATCCAAATAGATAGACCCGGATTCCTTGACAAAAGGAATCGATTGTAATCTGTTAGGATTCGGCAATTTGTAACCCTGCTCCCCGACTATATAAGGCGAGCAGGGATCCCCTCCAAACTCATGTCATATTCCAACCCGACAATAGAAACCAGCCACCAGAACACAGGACGTAGGGTATTACGGTGACTTGCCGGCCCGAACCTGTCTAAATTGCCGTTTGTCGCCCCTGTGTTAATGCTTTGCAGATGACTCGCATGCCTCCGCCGTCTAATCTACTACCTTGGGAATACCCCTCGGTAGACTATCGACCATATTTTGTCGACGGCGACCATCAGACGCTCTAATGCGCGACCATCGGATGCTACCCCAGCGTCTGATGCTCTAGATGGAGCCATGTGTTCCCCTGATATGAATTCAGTCCATCAGATCCCAACGGTCATTTTCCTTCGCGCCACGCTTAATGTGACATCAGACGCACTGATGCCAGGCATCAGACGCTCTGATGCCACTGCTCTTTTCAGCTCTTTTCAACGCCACATCGGACGCGCCGGCACCCTCACATCGGACGCTCAGCCCATGCGTCCGATGACCATGCAGAGAGGTTCCAGAACACCCCTAAACACATCAGACGCGTCAGATGGTTTGGCATCGGACGCAGGCCAGCGTCCGATGCTCCCTACAAAGCTTGCTTGCGCCACATCATCACCATCGGACGCTGCAACAGTGTTTCCTCAGCGTCTGATGCTCCTTCAGCATCAGTCTATAGCTAGGGTTAGCCATCGGACGCTCAACCCAGCGTCCGATGTTGGTGCCTCCAACGTCCGATGCTGCTAACTCAGCACCTTTCGCTTTCTAACTTCTACCCTTGCTTCCATGTGCCAACACCAAAGTGTCCCAACACTTGTGCACGTGTGTTAGCATTTTGCAAAGCATTTTCCAAGGGTTTTGTTAGTCGCTCACTAGGTCTAAATCATCAATATCTTAGAGTACTCCTAGTGGCACTAGAACACCGCATAAGCCGTAAATTAACTCCTCTTAATAGTACAACTATGTATCCTAAATGTGATCACACTTGCTAAGTGTCTTGATCACCAAAAAAAAGAGCCCTATAGGTTATACCTTTGCCTTTGGGCCTCTTTGCTCCATCTCTTCCCTTCTTCTCATATTTCACCAATGGTAGAGCACTTGATCACTTAGTTTCATGTGGCCATCACCATCCTCCATGGTTGCCATCTTGCTAGCTCCACCACTTGGCTTGGTCTCAATCCTTTCTTAAAAGCTACATACATGCTTAGCAATAGGATTAGACCAAATAGGTTTCATCAATTAACCAAAACCAAACTAGGGCTTTCACTCGCAGGCTTCAAGCTTCGGTGCCTCCATCATCATCGTCGGCGTCCTCCTCGTTGCCCGGACCTTCCTCGTCGACATCGAGGCCGTAGCCCGGGAAGGGAAAGGTAACGTCCCACATTTGATACGTTCACCTAACCACCCCTCGAGAACATGCAACAGGTACACGCGTGTCCCCTCCACTTCTTTCCATTGCACGGGCCACCACGATCACCGCTTCGCAATAGTTCTCGCCTAAAAGACATGCCCAACATACGGAAAGAATCATCTTCGCGAAGGATCCTTCCTGGGAAGTAAAACGGGCCCTGGCCCATACAAAAATCTCGAGGTAGCGAAGGCTGACCCTCGAAGGGTTCGAACAGCGACGAGCCCGGTCGACGTCGAGCGAAGGCGGCGACAAGCAAAGGCCTGGCGAACGAGCCGTCTCGACGACGTTGATGCAGTCGGTGATCCTCTTGTTGGCCCGATCGATGGCCTCGACCAGCTCATCGTGGCAGATGGATCTTGGTGCGCATCGCGCCAGCGCAATGACGCGGTGGGTGGATGACGAGGCATCCGACGCAGGAAGCTGCACGGTCTCCACAACCTTCGGAGCTAGGACGAAGTCCGCCGACGTCCGACCATAGATCCGATCTGGAAGTGGTGCCGGCCTCCGGAAGGACATGAAGCAAGGGAAGGTGACCGCTTGGCAGATCATGTGTCATAGCACATGCCCCTACCTGGCGCGCCAACTGTCGACGAAAGATGGTCGGCAATCTACTGAGGGGTATGCCCAAGGTAGTAGATTAGTTTGAGGAGGCGTGCGAGACGTCTACACAAGCATTAACACAGGGACGAAAGACGGCGATTTAGACTGGTTCAGGCCGGCAAGTTGTCGTAATACCCTACATCCTGTGTTTTGGTGTCTGGTTTGTATTATGAGATTGGAATATGCGTGTGTTATGGAGGGGTCCCTGCTCGCCTTATATAGCCGATGAGCAGGGTTACAGTTGTCGAATCCTAACAGATTACAAGCGGTTCCTTTAGGAAAGGAATCCAGATCTATCTTCTAGGATCTTCCTTGGCGAGCAAGGCTTCGAGAGAGTCCTTTACGGTCACGACGGCCCGGTCACCAGCCGCAAGGCCTTCTGGCTGGGCCATTCTTGACGACGGGCCCAAGTAAGTCCATGGGGGGTATACGGGGATAATATCCCCACAAATATCATCGTTTTCTTCCATGTCAAGGATCAAGAAGTCTGTGGGGACTACATGACCTCTAATTCTGACTACGACGTCTTCCATCATTCCTTCTTGTTTATGCCTCTTAATATGGTGTCACCCATGTTCTTTGTTCGTCCAGCAGTTTGAAGTGAAGCATTAATTGTGGAAGCTGGCAGCATCTTGCTCAGTGTGCATGTTCTTATAGATCTAGGACCTTCACTCTGTAGAATTTGGGAGTTGAGAAACTTCTCCATGTTTTGCTCAAGAGTGTGTCATGCTCATAAAGACAAGGTAGAGATCAAGTGCATGGGCTCTATTGTTGGAAAAACACCAACAGAACCAAAAGTTTTGTTGATTCCTCTCTAACCTTAGGCACATTGCACAAGATAAACTTGTTGTTTATGTGTTCTATTCAATCTTAACATGCGTGATAGGATCAGAGGAAGAAAGTAGCATCTTGAAATATTTAACAGATCAGATTACTTAACCCAAGGAAGGATAATCTACGCATAAAGTGTTGATCTTTTCATGATTGTGATATATCTTCCAAAGGTTAGATGCACAACATTTTAGCTCATTTAGTTAAGATAGTGAGATTCAAGAAAGTAAAGCTAGGAACAAAGATCAAAGGACTGAACATGTTGAGTTGATTAGGTTGGATCAAGTGAGGTGCAACTTAAACATGTTTAGTTCTTTATTTATGTTCATACTAAAATCAAGGAGAAGCTTTTAAAGTGATGGTCACTTACCTTGAAATGTTACTTTATCGTTAGAGAGTGATTGTGCTGAACCACCTTGTGAAGCTTCTCTTGTCTATCTGGTTGTTATTCATGAATGGCTTATCTTCTCTTGTTTGTCTCATAGTGTGCTTGAGAGGAGGAAGATCACAGTGGAATCATCTTTAGAGGTATCGACCTTCCTTCTCTATGTGTTGACTTATCAGTGAAGGCGCATTGTTCCTCGAGTATGCTGACTAGGATCCTCTCTCTTTCTTGTATCATTTTATATTATGAGGATGTAGGGATAGTTCCACATTCTTCTCTGTAAACCTTTCTTGTTTTCTCTTTAATTATTGGGTTGACAAGAGACTTGAAATTAGAGCTGCTACTCGAGTGTCTCCATGATAGTCTTTGTCTTTTAGTGTCACGACTGAGACTTGTTCTCTCAATAGTGTCTAGATGATGGAGATTTTATTGATTGTTTTTCTTGATTTGTTGGCTCAGGTATTATCTCTCCATATTCTAACTCTTGTGGTGCAGTGGCTTCATCCTTCATGATGCCCTCCTCAATTCTTGGCAGTCGGTTCTTCCTTCAACGTCTTCTCTTGGTTCTCTTTGGCTGCTCATAAGTGGTGTAGTTGTTCAAGATGCAGCGAAAGATCCAAAAGTTGACTTCTCCAGGTCTGACAAAGATGATAACATTGATGGTGTTCAAGAATGATCTTCCAAAAATGAGTGGTGGATCATATTCTGCTTCTTGTGAAGGACCGAGAACTCTACTAGGAAGCGACCAGAGGGGGGCTGGGAGCTTAAAATTCTCTCGAAACTTTGGCCTCTGTCCCGAAAATCAACCCCCAAAAGGTTCGATCGAAACGTGATGCCCATGACCCTTGGAAGAGGGTGGATGATCCCTAGGATCACAGCGAGGCACCACCAAAACGAGAGCAAGCCAAACGTCTAAAGCTCCGACTCAAGTTTGACCCCAAAAACTGACTCCCAAACGTAGATGGAAGGCTACGTCGGGAAAACTCCTAATACCTATGCTAACAAGTAGCAAAGATACCTACAGAGGTTCCTTTGTTAACTCTAGGCCAAACGAGAAGTCCGAAAACCAAGCCGAAAAGCCGGAGAGCAAACACGCTAAAATCAGCACACAGAGTCCCGAACTGTCCGGGTTCGGACCGCGGACTATCTGCCCAACGAAGGACTGTCCGAGAACCAGCGGCGGACTGTCCGCCGGCCAAAAGAGCAAAACTGCACCTCTGCTAAAACAACTCTGGACAGTCCCGGACTGTCCGCAGATTGCAATGGCGGACTGTCCGCCGGTCAACCTGGACTCAAACAGCCGAGACTCGCGGCCACTAATCTGGCCAAGTCCCGATCCGCGAACTGTCCGCGGGCACAGCGACGGACTGTCCGCGAGTGCCCAGAGAGAGTGATTTCAGTCGCCCTTCACCCAATCTCTCCAAATCCGATCCAAATCAAAATCCCTTGATCCCAAAGTTGGAGAAGATGATCACGAGGTAGTTGGGAGATTACCCCCAAGAAATCATCCGCTCAAATTGACTCAATCAACGAGAAATCGAAAGGAAGGTGTAGAAAAAAAACTTGCCACGAAACTTGAATCGACCCGATCTACTTGTCCGTGAGGTAGAGTTAACTTCCTTCGGTGAAAATGTTCTCCTCACATCAAAGAACAAGTTGATTCAAGTGGATTCGAAAAGACACAAACGAGGAGGAGATCGAGTGACGGGAAAATCGTGAAGAAAGGAAGAACGCGAAGAACAAGTTCAAAATGCGAATCACAATCATGATTGCGAGCCAAAATTCATCCCCACAAGGAGACAACGGGAATCCGGTACCGTTTCCGCAAAATCCAAATACACAGAGGTATTGTTCATCATCTCTGCGAATCTCAGTAGCTACAACAGGGAATGGAAGCAGGAAACCCTAAGTGAAAGTAGCAAATGGCCGAGATAAGTCTGGAGGGAGGGGTTGCCTCTCCTTATATAGCCTAATACAATTATTCCCCTTCTACCCCTACTGCTAATGAGTGAGCAGGCTAACCCTAAGTGTATTCCTGACCAACTCGAAGTTGATGGTGATCCGACGGCCACGCCCACACAACTGGTAGCTTCGCCTCGACGCGACCTCACCGATTGTCGCCACGTGCCGCCACCGCTCTACTCGTCCTTTTCACGAACCTCCCACCGGTTTTGAGGCCGAAACCAGGAAACCTAGGCCATCCCCCGGTTTTGAGGCCAAAACCGGGAAACCTGTCGTCCGTCGCCTGAGTTTTGTGGCCCAAACTCAGAAACCCATCAGCGCCCAAGTTTTGAGGCCCAAACCCTGAAACCGTCCTCAGCCCGAGTTTTGTGGCCCAAACTTGGAAACCGGCCGCACCCAGGTTTTGAGGCCCAAACCTGGAAACCGTCCACTTGGTGGTTTTTCTATGGCTCAACCACCAAACCGAGCCGTAGAAGGGATGCACCGCCCGTGCACCCCGTCCACTCGCAAGTCTTCACTTGTCGCTGTCCCAGGCCGTCAGCCACCACGACCGATCCTCAGGCCACCGGTCCGTCAGTCCAAGCCTCACGTCCGCCCTTCACCGCTCTGGGTCCATTGGCACGACACGTCTCTATTTGACTTTCACCTTTCCCTTGATCAGCGTATCCGAGCTCAACACTTGCACAACACAAGCCAAAGAACATGCGCATCATACCAGTTGACAATCACTCATCATCTCAAGATCCGGCATACACCCATGTATCTGCAATCTCCCCCTTGATGAGTGCATTGTCAACTACCAACACAAATCATATGAAAATAGAAGAAGGAAGAGAGACTAAGCGAACTCAACCAGTCGACTAAAAGCTAAGCAAAGCCAGGAAAGGTCGAATGGAGTGAGTGAGACAACTTGGTTCCCAAAGACATGGGCAACGGCTCGACGCAACCAAGCAAAGCAAAAGCAAGCCCTCAAGAAGAGGTGAAAAGGCTCAACCCGCTAGCGAGAAGGTAGTCGGAGCAACAGAGAAAAAAACAGGCTAGTCCCTCAAGAAAGAGGCAAAGGCTCAACACAACTAGCAAAGCCGCTCCAATCCAATTGAAAAAATGTATAGGCTGAAAGTCACTCCAAACCAATTGAGCAGCTTGTTAAAGCAAAACTTGGGCAAACTCCCCCTTCAATAGTGCACACAACTAGGGACATGATTTGTCAAATTTCTCGCCCTTAGTTGAAAATGCACACAACAAGGCAAATGCATATGAGTTACAAATGCAGGTTAGCAGCTTCAGGTATATAGTCCATAGAGTGAATAGATGATCTAAAGAGTGCTGATCCATCTACTCAACAACAAGCACAAATGCCAGCAAAGGCTCAAACTGATCACAGAATACGAAATATGAACATATGAGCAGAGTGAGCAGTTTTAAATCATTCAGAAAGGGTTTCACCATCAAAATAGCACCAACCATGTATAGGCAGGAAGTTACACAAGTGCTAAATATGTATACAAGGTGAACTACCCCTAGCAAAGTTCAATCATCATGCTATAGAATGAAACATAGACTTGTGTTCTCAAAATTTATCGGAGTTGCAGCGGTTTTTACACAAGTTGAATATTCAGCATGTGATTGCGAGAGGTTGAAAACTTGACATTGCCTAACTTTTCAACCGAGCTAAGCCTATGCATAATCAATCAGAAGCTTGAAGCAACGGTTTCGGTCTTACACTACACGGCTCAAGTTTAACTCAATGTGGAATGAGAAACAGTCTCGATACCGAGATGTGCTGTCAAGTGATCCCATCTTGATCTTTTCAATTCACTTAGACTTGGTTCAAATTTAGCAGAATATGAACATACCAAGTAAGTGAAAGACTCAGAACTAGAGACATAGCAACCTAGCATATATGAAAAGCACAAGTGACTTCAACACATTTACACATGCTAGTTGCCAATGTCAATGGTGAACATGTTTTTAAGATTTCATGTTGAATTATGCATATTCACAGTTCTGAAAGTAGCTCAGCTCATAACATGTATCAGTGACCAAAAAGAGCCTAAGCTACAAGCATCAGCATATATCATTGCATTCACTAATCAGAGCATAGATTCATTCTACAGATTATAGTCATGAAGCTCGAAAAGATAAAGATGCAAAATGATGAAATGCAAAAACTAAACAAGAACAAAACAAAAGAAGTCAGTCTATAATACACACGAACCAAAATGTTTCCCCCAACTAAAAGGGAAAACACACACCAAGCTCACCTCTCAACCTAGCAAAGTTGATTGGTCCAAAGGCTTGGTGAAAATATCTGCCAACTGAAGATGAGTATCGACATGGTGAAGGTCGATATCACCCTTCTCATAATGGTCTCGCAAGAAATGAAAGCGCACATCAATGTGTTTGGTCTTAGATGCAGCACAAGATTCTTAGCAATGCTAATCGCACTCGTGCTGTCACAAAGCAATGGAACTCGAGAAAAAGCTCAGACCAAAATCACGCAAAGTGGCCATCATCCCAACAACTGGGAACACAGCTAGCCACAGCAACATATTCAGCCTCTGTGGTAGACTGTGCGACACTAGACTGCTTGCAAGAAGACCAAGACACAAGAGAACCCAAAAACTAAACACAAGTCCCAGAAGTGGACTTGCGCTCAAGTCGACAACCAGCAAAATCAGCATCCGAGTAACCACAAAGGGAGAAGGTGGAAGAAGCAGAATACCAAATCCTGAACTCAGGTGGTGAAACAGAGGTACCTCATAATGCGCTTGACCGCCTGACGATGAGAGGTGCGCGACGATGACTGAAATCGCGCGCAAAGACACACCGTGAACTGGATGTCCGGGCGTGTCGCTGTCAGGTACAGTAGCGACCCGATCATACTCGGTACTCCTTCTGGTCCACAGCTTCTCCATCCTTGTCCGCATCTAGGGTCGTCGTGGTCGACATGGGTGTTGGAAGAGGCTTGGCCTCATCCATATCGAACTTCTTCAATATGTCCTTGGTGTACTTGCCCTGGTGCACGAACGTCCCCTCTCGGGATTGCTTGATTTGCAACCCGAGGAAAAACATTAACTCACCCCATCATGCTCATCTCAAATTCCCTGCTCATAGTATCTGCAAACTTGGCAACCAAAGCATGAGAAGAACCACCGAAAATGATATCATCCACGTAAATCTGAACCAACAAAGTGTCATTGCCTTGCTTGAGGAGAAAAAGAGTTTTATCCACACATCCCATTTTAAAACCCTTAGCAAGCAAAAGGTTTTCAACCTATCATACCAGCTCTAGGGGCTTGTTTCAAACCATACAATGCTTTGTGAAGTTTAAAAACATGGTTTGGAAACTTGGGATTTTCAAAACTGGGGGTTGTTTCACATACACCTCTTCTTTTATGTAGTCGTTTAGGAAGGCACTCTTGACATCCTTTTGAAAAAGTTTGAAACCTTTGGATGCAGCAAAAGCCAAGAGAATCCTAATTGCCTCCAAACGAGCTAAAGGAGCAAAAGTCTCCTCATAATCTATCCCCTCC
Source organism: Coix lacryma-jobi var. lacryma-jobi (assembly GCA_009763385.1). Taxonomy (NCBI): domain Eukaryota; kingdom Viridiplantae; phylum Streptophyta; class Magnoliopsida; order Poales; family Poaceae; genus Coix; species Coix lacryma-jobi. Next base: position 20,192 of record VDCT01000428.1, on the reverse strand, counting down.
TTCTGACTATACCCTTGGGCAACAAGTCTGGCCTTGTTTCTCACAACATGGCCATCTTCTCCTTGTTTGTTTTTGAAACCCCATTTTGTCCCAATAGGGTGACACTCAGGAGGAAGAGGAAGAAGAACCCAAACCCGGTTTCTCTCAAAATTTTCGAGCTCCTCATGGATGGCATTGACCTAATCCGATCAGATAAAGCGTGTCCAACATCTCGGGGTTCAAATCAGCAACAAATGCAGAATGAGCAAAGTGAGAGATTTGTTGTGACCTAGACTGAGTGACGCGTTCGTGGATGGCGCCGATCATCTATTGAGGAGGGTGTTGTCGCTGAATGTGTCGTGGCGCCTCCCTTGTTGAAGTACCTCCCCTCAACACAGCTAGTGCCTCCTCGGGTACAAGTGGTACAGCCCGAGGTGGTGGATCACACGACCCCCATGTAGTAGAGGAAGAAGGGTCGAGGCCGCGTGAAGTGGTGGTCGAAGTCGACCCAATTGGCACAACAGGTGGAGGATGCTGGATCATCAATCCCTTCAGCACCTTCTTCCTCATCATCAAAAAGAGGTTCTCCAACCTCATGATCACCTGCACGCTCAAAACTAGAAGAAGGACAAAGCACGATCTCGTCGAAGGTGACATCGAATGTCTCCATGACTCGGTTAGTATCAAGGTTAAGTACACGATATGCACGAGTATGATTACCATAACCCAAAAATACACCGTCAAAAGAGCGAGACTCAAACTTGTCCAAGTTGTCTTTCTTGAGTTTAAAACAGTGGCAACCAAAAACTCTAAAATAACTCACTTTGGGTTGCTTCCCAAATCGCAACTCATAAGAAGTTTTCTTCAAGAAAGCACGGAGAAAATGCGATTGGAAATATAGCATGCAGTGTTTATAGCCTCGGCCCAATACCGCCTAGGAGTCCTATGCTCATCGAGCATTGTCCTGGCCATCTCTACAAGGGTCCGATTTTTCCTCTCTACAACACCATTTTGTGGCGGTGTGTAGGGGAAGAAAACTGATGCTCCAAACCCAAAGAGTTACAAAACTTCTCAAAATCCGAGTTTTTTAACTCGGAACCATTATCGCTACGAATAGCTCTCATTGAGTTCTTAGGGAACTCATTCTGAAGTCGCAAAATCAGATTGCGAGTAAAAGCAAAAGTCTCAGTTTTCTCAGCTAAAAAGAAAACCCATGAATATCTCGAAAAGTCGTCGACAACAACAAGCACATACCACTTCCCCCCACCGAGCTCACCCGAGCCGGACCGATAAGATCCATATGCAAAAGCTCTCCAGGCGCTTAGTCATAACCTGATTCACCGGATGGTGGGGAGCGGCTACCATTTTCCCATGTCTACAAGAATGGCAAACAAGATCCTTCTCCATGCACAACTTGGGCAATCCTCGGATTAAGCCAAGTGAACTAAGCCTTGCAAGCAAGTCGAAGCTCAGATGACCTAGTCTCCTATGCCACTTCCAAAGATCAAGGAGGAAGGTCCAGCCAAAAGACAACGAGAATGCCAAAAGACTCCGAGAAATTCGCACGAAAGACTTTCCCAAAGGGCGAAATCAAACACACAAGATTGCCTTGAGGATCCAAAATACGACTGAGATTCGGCTTAAAACGAATCTCATAGTCATCATCAAAGAGTTGTGAAACAGAAAGATATTAGAATACAAGTTAGACACAAGAGCAACATCACGCAACACAAAATGCTCATTAACTCACCGACCCACGAGATAACACTTTACCTTTACTATTGTCGCCGAAGGTGATAAACTCCTTTCCGGCAACTGGACTAAGACTGGAAACCACTTGGCGTTTCTGGTCATATGCCTTGAGCACCCGGAATCCACCAACCAAATGTCCTCCAATCGTTTTACCTACATCAATAAAAAGACATAGGGTGAGCATACGGTCCAACACTGGGTGAGTAAAATGGGAATTATACCAGTGTTGGGCCGGCTGCTCAAAAGAACGGTTAGTAGAAAAACCATTCCTAGCACGCCTACGGGGAAAGCGATCACCACGCTGAGGAAAATGTGGTCCGCTAAGAGAAGAGCGTCCATCGTGATACTCAAAACGCGGTGGGGGGGTAACGCTCAACAGCAAAGCCACAGCCACGGGGTCCAAAACCTACAAAAGCAGGCTCCCGACGGGCACGACCTCCTTGCGGCCTAGGACCTTGAGGCATTGGACCTCTATCCTAGCAGCTCTCCTTTGAACATTCGGCACATGTACATCATGGAAAGGATGGTACATGTCCGTGTTGTTCATCTCCTTTGCACGGCGTTCCTCTCTCTTGCGCCGAAAGCAAAACTCCCTCAAGTGTCCATCTCTCCCACAGTGCTTACAATGGTACCTCACCGCTCTCATAGGGGTTGTTGGTACTCACGATAGTGGGTGTGGATCACTTGACCTTTTTGTGGCAATGAGCTCCTCATGGATAGGTGGCATTGTGTCTAGCTTGTTCCTTAGGTGGTTGGGTTTAGGAGCCCATGTCTGTTTCTTGGTGGAGCTCTAGGAGGTTCCACAAACACTCCATCCTTGGTGTTAGGTTTGAGAGGCTCTTTGGGTGGAATTTTGGTCAGTTTGGGTGTAGTGGTGGAATTGGTCTTCTCACTCGGCTTAAACCACTAAACTCTCCAACCTTCCCAAAAGATGAAGCACACTCAACACCGTGAGCAAAACCACACCAGGACCTCCAGCAACATGTTTGAATTGGGCTATCATCATCCCAAGCTGGCGCTCACCACAAGACACCCATGGCAAGATGGTCCGAAGGTATGTGTTTTTTCCCCTCGGTTTGCATCTTGTCATGCTTCACATTCGCAATCTCCATCTCCAAACCCTCACACAAAGCACACCTAGACACACAAGTGCTACCCTGAGCTGGCCTTCTCAGAGACACAATCTTGCATTCTTCTCTGCCAACTCGGATTGCAAGCCTGCACAAGACTTGCACGCACCCAGCAACCCTGGTCTAGCCTTCAGCTCATCCATCTCTCCAAACAAAGCAACATACTTCCCCCTCGAGGTGAGAAGGTCAGTCATGTGCTTGGAGCACATCTCACACTCATCCTCCTCAGACACGACAATGGTGGACTTGACAGACTCAAACTCTTTCACTGCGTCCTCCCACTTCCTCCTAAACTCCTTCCTCTCCCTAGCGGCAAGCCTAAGCAGTTTATCTTGACTAAGGAGAGCAGCAGTAAGCTTGTCAACCTCAGTAGAGAGTTCGTCAGGAGTTTGAGATACTTGGAGGTGTCGTCGTCATCGTCCCGAGGGATCTCCTCCAGCTCGCCGTTAACTTCAACGCCGAGGGCCATGGTGCAGAAGCCCTCGTTGTCGGCGAAGAAGCAAAGACCGTTCAGCTTGTCCTCGATCTTCTTCTTCTCTCGGACTCATCATCGCTTGATGCAGCGAAGTCGTCATCCGAGTCGTCGACATCGCTGAGCGTGGCGAAGAAAGCACGCTGTTAAGCCTGGGCCTTCTCCAAGTACTTCTTCTTGATGTACTCCTTGTTGAAACGTCGAGAAAGCGACCAGAGGGGGGGTGAATGGGAGCTTAAATTTCTCTCGAAACTTTGGCATCTGTCCCGAAAATCAACCCCAAAAGCTTCGATCAACGTGATGCCCATGACCCTTGGAAGAGGGTGGATGATCCCTAGGATCACAGCGAGGCACCACCAAACGACAGCAAGCCAAACGCCTAAAGCTCCGACTCAAGTTTGACCCCAAAAACTGACTCCCGAACGTAGACGGAAGGCTACGTCGGGAAAACTCCAAATACCTATGCTAACCGAACTCTAGGGCCAAACGAGAAGTCTAAAAACCAAAGCCGAAAAGCCGAGAGAGCAAACGCTAAAAAATTAGCACACAGCCGAGTCCCGGACTGTCCGGGATTCGGCCGCGGACTGTCTTCCCAACGGCGGACTGTCTGGGAACCACGGCGGAGTGGCCGCCGCCAAAAGAGCAAAACAGCACCTCTGCTAAAACAGCTCTGGACAGTCCCGACTTCCGCAAATTGCAACGGCGGACTGTCCGCCGGTCAACCTGGACTCAGCAAACAGCCGAGACTCGTGACCACTGATCTGGCCAAGTCCTGATGCGCGGACTGTCCGCGGGCACAGCGGCGGACTGTCCGTGAGTGCCCAGAGAGGGCGATTTTGGTCGCCCTTCACCCAAATCTCTCCAAATCCAATCCAAATCAAAATCCTTTGATCCCAAAGTTGGGGAAGATGATCACGAGGTAGTTGGGAGACTATCCCAAGAAATCATCCGCTCAAATCGACTCAATCAACGAGAAATCGAAAGGGAAGGTGTAGGAACGAAAAAGTTGCCACGAAACTTGAATCGACCCGATCTACTTGTTCATGAGGGTAGAGTTAACTTCCTTCGGTGGAAATGTTCTCCTCACATCAAAGAACAGGTTGATTCAAGTGATTCGAAAAAGATGCAGTGAGGAGGGAGATCGAGTGACGGGAAAATCGTGAAGAAAAGAACGCGAAGAACAAGTTCAAAATGCAAATCACAATCACGATTTCCAGCCGAAATTCGTCCCCATGAGGAGACAACGGGAATCCGGTCCCGTTTCCGCAAAATCCAAATACACAGAGGTATTGTTCACCGTCTCTGCGGATCTCAGTAGCTACAGCAGGGAATGGGAAGCAGGAAACCCTAAGTGAAAGTAGCAAATGGCCGAGATAAGTCTAGAGGGAGGGGTTGCCTCTCCTTATATAGCCTAATACAATTATTCCCCTTCTACCCCTACTGCTAATGAGCGAGCAGGCTAACCCTAAGGGTATTCCTGACCAACTCGAAGTTGATGGTGATCCGACGGCCATGCTCGCACAACTGGTAGCTTCGCCTCGACGCGACCTCACCGATTGCCGCCACGTGCCGCCACCGCTCTGCCCGTCCTTTTCACGGACCTCCCCCCGGTTTTGAGGCCGAAACCGAGAAACCTGGGCCATCCCCTGGTTTTGAGGCCGAAACCGGAAAACCTGTCGTCCATCGCCTGAGTTTTGTGGCCCAAACTCAGAAACCCACCAACGCCCAGGTTTTGAGGCCCAAACTGGAAACCGTCCTCAGCCCGAGTTTTGTGGCCCAAACTCAGAAACCGGCCGCACCCAGGTTTTGAGGCCCAAACCTGAAAACCGTCCACTCGGTGGTTTTTCTGTGGCTCAACCACCAAACCTGGCCGTAGAAGGGATGCACCGCCCGTGCACCCCGTCCACTCGCAAGTCTTCACTTGTCGCTGTCCCAGGCTGTCAGCCACCACGACCGATCCTCAGGCCACCAGTCCGTCAGTCCAACCCTACGTCGCCCTTCACCGCTCCGGGTCCATCGGCACGACACGTCTCTACTTGACTTTCACCTTGCCTTTGATCACCGTATCCGAGCTCAACACCCTGCACAACACAAGCCAAAGAACATGCACATCATACTAGTTGACAATCACTCATCATCTCAAGATCCGGCATACACCCATGTATCCGCATCTTGACTGGGGCATCATCTAGTGGTTTCTACTAATCAAAGCGGTAAGTAGGAGATCAATATGTCTTGAAGCTGGATTTCTCCTTCCTCCCCTTGATTATGAAACACATCTAGACAATGGAATTGTCTCTCCAGGCTGGCTTGTGAGGTAGATGGATCCCCAAACAACATGTTCATGTGTTGGATCTGTAGATCTTTCTATTGTTGTAGTCGTACCATCTTATCTCCCAAGTGAGTTCTTGATTAGAAGAGAGGATAACTTCCCACTTCTGTCTTGATGTCTTGGACAATGATGGTGCAAGCATAGTGTTGACTCTTGCTAACATCGTCACTAGGAGTAGACTATGGAATCTATCCCTGGCAACGACGCCAGAAAGGTTTGTTGGTACTTCTTAATGTAAGAAGTATAACTAACTATTCATATGACTATTGGTAGGTTCCACAAGCGCACAAAATAAGTCTATTGTAGCACTTCACCGGGAGTAACCGAGTGAGTATCGTATTTATTCCACAGGGAAGCTACTATGGCAGAACTAACACTAGGACCGCTATGAACAACTAGTGATTCTAGCAGGGTTGATCGAAAAGTATGAATGGGGGTTGGTTTCTACTACTACTAAAAAGAAAAGAAAGACTAACTACTACTAAACTAAATCGGCGGGGTCTGGCCGATGAATAGATTAATGTTTTCCTACACACTTACGAACACAACTAACTTAGCAATAAAGAGTTTATCTAGTTCTTCGAACCGTACACACCCTCTGGACTATTTACCTCAGACGTGCACAACGAGGTTTATGATTTAAGAACTAACCCAACTATGTGGTGGAATTCAAGGCTCCCAGGGCTGTCACCACCTGTTTGCTACCACAGCTATCCGGGGGGCTAGACACAAACTAAGGTATAATTAGTCTAAGCACCGCGCTTACACTAATGTATACTACTCTAATTTTGCGCCCAAAATTAGAGCACTGATTACTCAGCGAAGAACCCAAACTAGATACAAACTAAATACTAAGCTATCTATGATCGAAAGCACTCAACAAGAACAATAAGTAAAGAACTTAAAGTAAATGCTGAAAGTAGAAGAACACTAAGATAAATGAAGAAAGACTTGGAATTATACCAGAGACTTGGAAGATCCTCTATTACAACTCCAGCTCTTCTCTTCTTCACTCTCGCTCTCACTCTAAGTCTCTCAACTAGAGTGTTCCTTCACCAGAGCTTCGCTTACAAGAGAGTGGGACTAATGAGGTGAGGTCTGAGTACAAATGAGCTCGGGGAGTCCTATTTATAGCCTAAGGGACCTAGGGTTAGGTCAGGAGGGTGAGTGTGGTGGCGGGCGCCAGCCCTAGGTGGCGGCCGCCCCCCCCCTGGCCCTTGGATCCACCGCCTCTTCACCAATGGCATCCAGGAGGTCCTCCAAGTCGGTTTGGGGTCGGTTTGAGTTGTCCAATAACCGTCACATGGGCAATTAGGCCATGATCCATGTGACGCTGCTTCTTAGCCCTTGGATGAACCGACTTAGGTGAGCAACGACTGCCAATGAGTGTGGGGTGCTTCCCCTGGATCAGTGACGTGGCAGGGGGGAGTTTGGGCTTCTCCCTCCTAGCGGCCGCCAGCTAGGGCTGGCGGGCGCCACCCCTCCTTGGCCCAAAGTGAGCCCAGGCAAGTGGGCTTGCTTCCTGGTGGGTCCATTTGGTCATTTTGCTCAAAAACCCTGCAATTTCCTACATTCAAATAAAACTCAAGGACAAGTGGAAATCATTAGTTTATAAAAGGTTTTTGGTGATTTTAGGTCCTTGTGTTGCGTTATATGACCTTGTTGATGCTAAGAATATGACACTTAGTGAGCGTCAACAAGCTCCCCCAAGCTTACCTCTTGCTCGTCCTCGAGCAAGCATGGACTTGAAATAATCTTGGAAACTCTGTGTTTTGTTGTGTATGCCCATATTATTTTCATCACCATGAAATTGGTAGCCTTCCCTGCACTCAAGATTAGAACAAAAGACCAGCAAGAAAGAAGGTTTGTCTTCCCTTGCCTATTTTGCTAATCAAGATATGTGGAGTTTTTGCAAGTTTTGTTCAAAAGAAAGCATGCTTAGCAACTTCTGTGGCTCACTCGATCACTCATATTGTGTGGAAATGGAGAAATTATCCTCTCACTAAGACTTTATGTGGGTTTAATGGGTAGGATAAAAGTAAGCATGCAATGCTAGCATAATTTTGCTAAGTTAGACAAATGGAGCAAAGGAGCAACAAGTCATAGGTTCAGACCAGAAATGTGCAAGTGTGTGGTATATTATTGTGGCTAATACTTTCATGGCACTTGTCCTTTCTATCTCATTTGTGGGATCATGGCTATGGATGAGAGCATTTGCTCTTTTGGGTATTCTCTTCCTTCTAGAGCACTTGCTCTTTTGAATTTTCTTTCTAGAACACTTGCTCTTTTTGGATATTCTTTCTTTCTAGAGCACTTTCTCTTCTCTTTTTTTTTTGAATGATTATAGCCATGTCCCTGAGATTTCATTATGGAGCGTGATATTTTGCCATGGAGTATTCCTAACAATGAATGGAAATAAAGGCATTTTGTGTGCGTATTCTCAGTGTAAGAATAGCACTATATAGGTGGGTGCAAGTGAATTCCTTGGTCTAAAAATATGACAAGTTTCTCTACCATGACTATCAACAAAAGTCTAACTAGCTCAACACTAACATACAACAAGTGGAAGCTCCTACTCTAAGAGTAAAAATTATATTTGGCTTTGGTAGGACTTTCTTTGCCACAGAAGTACTTAGAGCAAGTTTTTAATTTTTCAAAATAATTACTCCACAAACTTGACTTGCTCAAGTCAAAGTAGAAACTTACTTCCCCTTTACTTAGTCTAATGCTCATGTCTCAAGTTTAGTTCTAGCATACGTTCTCTCATTGATACTCTAATGCATGGCATACATTTTTATTTAGAAAGACTTACGATGAGAGCGTTTCATTTATTACTATTTATTTATTATTTATTATTTTTTAAAAAAATTAAATTAACTAAGATAAAACTCAAATTTAAATTACAGAAATAAAAATAAAACTGACAGAATTAAAGATGGCAGTGATACTTACCTCGTTGATGGGGGTCCTCCCCCAAGCTGGCTTTTGGCGTGGTTGGGTTACATCCATCCCTGACGACGGTACATGTCGTCCCAGTTCTGCTGGTTCTGCTGCAGGAGAGAAGAAATATTACCCAGTTCTCCGCCAGTTTTCTGGCGGAATTCCTGGAAATTTTGGTTCAAGTCCTGACGGATTTCAGCAGTATGCATGGTGAGTCATTCATTTGGTGCTGAAGATATCCCATATCGCGCATCCACTCGTCCTGATGAAAGGACGAATGACGAGCGGCCTGTGGCGAGATTCCCCTATGGAAGAACTCATCACCACGTCCAGTGTACCGGGCGGATCCTCCCAAGGAATGGGATGAACTCCCCAACTGGGATGAGTGAAATGACGCCTCCTGGCCGTATTCCCACCGCGGATGCTGCGGTTGTTGCCAATTCGATCCTCCTGCTTGGTGCGAGCCAGGGGGTGTCAAATGACCATAGTGTGCTGCTCCTTCATACTGCCCTGCATGGAAAGGGTCAAACTCCTGTGCCGCTGCTGCTGCTCTTGCGGCCTCTTCTGCTGCTTGGGTCTGCGCTCGCGTCCTCCTCCTGGGAACCTGTATGGTGTTCTCTCGAGCCAACCTGCGGTTTTGTTCTGCCTCGGTTTCCAGGGCCAAAAGTAACGTTGGTGCATTCACCAACCAAAGTGACATGTCAGGAAGAGCGATTTTATTTACATAATCTTGGTAGATCATGTGAATTTCAACGGTCTCCTGGTTCTCACGCAAGATGTGTCCTTGCGAGAAGTGTTCCAAGGTCAAAAAGTCTCGGTCATACGAATGTAGGAGTATAAAGCGGTGTTCAGCAGACCCATGTTAAAGCCAGTCTAGTTATCCATGATGTCATTTCAATATTTCTAGTGCGTTGATTAAATTTAGACCAGTAGTCTGCCATGGCCTTGGCGGGTGATACTTTTATGTGGTTTACTAGAGCATAAAGCAACAACATTTAGGGCTTTTTAATTGGTCTCAAGTCAGGTCTTGGAAAGAGAGTGATACTAATATATTTGTGGAAAAACCTGAGCGTGGGGTTGTGGATATTACTTGTACGGGGCAAGCCTGGGTCTCTGTTCCTGCAATACTTTCCAGAATTCTTCCTATTGAATCCTGTACAGGCAGATTCCAAGCTCAGTAAGCATGAATCATTAAAGTTTAGATTTTTGCTGAACTGCCTCCACGTTAGAGAATGTTCTTCATTAAAAAGCCAGAATGTTATGTGAGTAGCAGACAATTGCATGGTAGCTAGAAATTCCATTGTGAGGGGAAGGATTCCCTCCTCATTAACCTTCCATGCATCTTCCCATCCCAAGGTTCGAGAAATATAGAGAAACTCACTATCCATACCAGTGCGACTTAGCAAGTCGGCGCCGATGTGACGGGTGTGGACGAACTCCCTCTCACTGAGGATGTTCCGGGCCTGCCGTTCCCGATCACTCTGCCTGAGGATATCATTAACGGAGTTCAGGAAGCGGATGGTCGGTCCAGCCTGGTGTGTGGGCGGAGAGTCCCGATCCACCGACATTGCGTTGGTAGATGGAGTACCCCGCCCGACGCTCTCCTCATCACTCCCAGCAAAGCGAATGTGGGTGTTTGCTCTCGACGAACTTCCCTCGCCCTTACTCTTCTTCTTCTTTCGGTGAAGGTGAAGAGTTCTTGAGAGGGCCCATGACTTCTTGCTAGTGCTCAAGATGGCTGATGTTTTTGTGTTTTGAGTGAGTTGTGAGAACTTGCATGGGGTGTGGGTAGTATTTATAGGCTGAGGATGGAAGGGGGAGGCTGTGAGCCTCACCATGCTGGCGGGCGCCACCTCCTTGGCTGAATTTCACTCCAACTCACCCCTCCTTTCACCTAGTGCTCTCCATGTCACTTTCCATCACAATGTGCACCAGAATTTTTTGGGTGGAGATGTGTCCAAAAGGTGGAGTGAAGAGGGGGAGACATGGGGAGACATGGGAGTGAGTGATTGCATTGAAATGAGCATAGCCATGGGTCTCCCTTGGTGTTATTTGGGTCTAGAGGTAGGTATAATAGTCTAGAGATTGGCTAGTGCTCCCTAGTGCACCTAGGGTGGCGGGCGCCACCCCTATGGCTGCCCTAAGCCCCCTAGGGCCACCTAATCACCCTAATAAGCATATATTTGCAGAAAATTAATTTGCTTAAGTAAAAACGAAAATTTAAATGGGGGATAAAGACTTACCTTAGCCTAACTTACCTTGGTTAGCCGCTTTGGATTCCCGATTAGTGTCGCCTTCACGGTGGTTGTGGGTGGAATGTCGGCACCGACGAACTTTGATGACGAGTTTTTCGGTCGCGGTGTGAACTCGAATTCTCCTCCTTTCCACTGATGTGGAGCTGAATTTCTCCAGCTCCTACATCAATGGTGGCTTTGCAGTGCTCAAAAATGGTCGTCCCAAGATCAATGGCGTCCGGTAGTCGGGATTATATCCAGAACCACGAAATCCACCGGGACAAAGAGATTCCGGATTTTCACCGGAATATTCTCTGCTATTCCGCGGGATATCAGAGCGATTGATCGGCTAGCTGCAAACCCATAGAAGTAGGGGACAAGGTATGATGATTAATTTATCATATATTACCTTGGGCATGACGCTGACGCTTGCTCCCAGATCACAGAGTGCATGCTCGAAGTGCTGCTCTCCAATTGAACATGCGATCGTTGGGTTTCCTGGGTCCTTCTTCTTTTCTAGGAGTTGGTTTAAAATGACCGCACTGCATCTTCGGTCAATTTAACCACATCCCTACTTGGAATTGGTTTTCTTCTTATTGAGCATGTCTCTCAAATATTTTGCATAAGTTGGAACCAGCATAGCGTCAATAAATGGCACATGTATATATAATTTTGAATTACCTCGATGAATTTTGAATTGGTCGTCTTCCGTCGGATTTCTGTTTCGATCTGGAAAAGGTAATACATGTGTATCATAGAATTCATGACGAGCAGTTCGTACTTGGATGAAGGTTCAGTTGGGGTCTCCCTCTTCGTCATCTTCAACATTAACAATATTTTCTTTGCAGCAGTATTACTACTAGGAACTAAATTAGGATGAGGTGGATCACGAGTGGATTTACCACCTCTCGTGGTTACAGCTTTTAATTCCTCATAGCATTTAATTTGAGATTTAATGTTATCTACTTTTGCTCTAATCTCCTATTAAAGTTAATTTGTTCCTTAAATGCTTCAGAAAAATCCTTTAGTTTAGCATAAATTCCTTCTAACATTTTATCATGTTCAATTAATTTATTATTTATGCTATCATTAATTCTACCTTGATTAGAAACTAATTTTCCAATAGGAGAATTAAATACGGAGGTTTGAGCATAACTTATTATTCATTGTTGGATCATTGGAATGGAGGTTCTCCGTAGCCACCATTATTAAGAAGGGATTTGGCATCCTCTTCTTAATTTCTGCTGACCTCACTTGACGAAGCGGCTCTTTTGTTGGCGTGAGTAGTACTCCTTTGCAGCACGATCTCTCTTCTCATTTATCCTTTGCTCTAGCAATTTTACCAAAGTTTGCAGGGTAACAGAATCATCTTGTAATTTCAGACATACCTCTAGCACGTTTTTCTGTCCATCCTTGATTCGCCACCATTGTCTCGATCAGTTTGTTGCCTTCTCTACGAGTGAGAGAGAGGTATGCACCTCCGGCGGCAGCATCAATGTGTTGTCGAGATTCTTGCTGGAGTCCATTGTAGAAGCTCTGGATCAAGTACCAGTCTTGCATACCATGGTGAGGACAGTATTCAACATACTCTTGTAGTCTCTCCAAGCTTCAATGATTGTTTCTTCGTCTTCCTGTCCAAAGTTGGAAATCTTGCTACGGAAAAGAATAGTCCGACTTATCAGGCAGAACTTGTTGAGGAATTGATCCGCGCATCTCACCCACGTCAGCAGGTGTCCAGAGTTGAAGAGGAACCACTGCTTCGCTTTTTCCACTAATGAAAATGGAAAAAGACGAAGTCTGATGGCATCCTGCGAAACTCCCTGCACAGAAATTGTACTACATATCTCCAGAAAATTCCGGAGGTGAGCATTGGCATCCCTGGAAGGTTTGCCATTAAATGCAATAGCTTGAGCCATTCGTATTAGATGAGGTTTAAGCTCAAAATCTACATTACTAGTAGAAGGTAACACTGGAATGTGAGCAAGAGTAGGCATGGAATACTCACAGAGTGTTTTGGTCGACGTCGATGTTGATTGATCGTTGGAGCAGCTTGGTTCGTCAGTCACTTTTGACTGGGATTCTTGTCTCGACGAACTCCTCTCACGAAGCTATAGGTTCTTCTCGGAGGAGTGAGATTAGCTCTCGCTCTCCTAAGAATGGCCTCAGGATCTTCTTGATAGTCGCTCGGAAGATTGAATCCGGCCATGACTACTTGAACGGTCACAAACACGAACAATATATACCCGCTAGAACTACGGGGGTTAATTCAATAGAAAACACAAAGAATTAATTCTAGCCAATTGCTTCCCCGGCAACGGCGCCAGAAATGCTTGTTGACTCTTGCTAACGTCGTCACTAGGAGTAGACTATGGAATCTATCCCTGGCAACGGCGCCAGAAAGGTTTGTTGGTACTTCTTAATGTAAGAAGTATAACTAACTATTCGTATGACTATTGGTAGGTTCTGTGACACCCTAGTGTCAAGCACTGCATTAGGAACTTCATTAGCTACTAAGGAGCATAAGCAATGCATTGCATCATTGCATGTGCATATGAGTGCTTGTTGCCTTTTGTTTATTTATTTGGCTTTCTTATGTAGAGGACTTAAAAATGGTTTTCAGAAAAAGTGTCTTATATGAAGGTGGTAGAGAAAAATGTTTTGAGCAACTTTTATGTTTGGGTCAAAACCTAGTTTGGAGTTTTTGAAACTGTTTTTGAGTGGTCAAAGTTTGAAAGAATTTGGAAAAAGAAAAAGGAAAACGTTTTTTTTTCGGTGCCACCCCTTTCGGCCCATCTGGCCTTTCGGCCCAGCTCGCGTGCGCCGGCCGCTCCCAACTCGCCCGCGTGCCGCGCGCGCCGCGCGCGCCGCGCGCTGTCGCCGCTGACACGCCGCGCCGTACGCCGGCGCGACCGCACACGTGGCCGCCGTATCCTGCCGAGGATCCTCGCCGGCCACTCCTCGCTCGATCCTCTCTCACCGAGCACGCAAGCTATCTCTCCCAGCCACTCTCCGCTCGCCTCGCCTGCAGCGCCGCTCGCCGTGCACGGCATCGCCCGCGCTACCTCGCCGACCGCGCCGCCGTGGCCCGCCACGACCACCGGTCGGTCAAGCCGATCAAACCCCGAGCGCACCACACTCCCCTCTCCCCACTGCATTCCAGTTCGCCCGCTCTCACTCTCGCTCTCTCCCTCACTTTCCTCGAACACGCGAACACCTCCCCGCTTGCCGCGACCATCGCCGCAAAAGCCCCGCCGTGTTCCGGCCTCACCGGAGCACCACCACCCGATTCGTCTCGCACACCACTCCGTCTACACCTCGGACACCCGGTGCTCCCGCTTGCACCACCTCTCGAGCCCCACCGACGCCGGAGATCGGAGAGCGCCGCCGCGGACGCCATCACCACCGCTGAGCCGCGACGCTGTTCCTCCCGACCCGAGCACCACTGCCCTCTTCTTCATCCTCGACCTTCACCGAGTCAAGGCAAGGTAAGAACACCGACGAGCTTCAACGCTTCTGCTCCCTATCCCTCTTCTCCCCGGCCGAGCGCCATGGGCGCCGCCGCAGACCTCGCTCGTGGCCCGGCTCCTCTGCAGCCACCCGAGCCAAACCAACCCCGTAGCTTTGCTCCTTAGGGTTCACTCGAGCTTTTGCCTCCCCAATTTCACCGGCGACCGCCGGAGACGTGTAGTCGCACGTCACCGCCGCCTCCGTGCGCTGCCGCTCGCCGCCGGCACACTCCGGCCATCCGCTAGCCAAACCACCTACACCGCTCGATGCGCCTCGTCGCGGTGAGTTCACAAGCCTAGCTTCCGCCGGCGACCTCACCGACGCGAGGAATCGACGGTCAAACCTCTCTCCTGTTTCCGTCTCGCCCGAGCCCTCGAGCCAGGCTCAGCCTCGAGCCAGGCCTCGGACGGGCGTGTATGTTTCCGTCTCGCCCGAGCCCTCGAGCCAGGCCTCAGCCTCGAGCCAGGCCTCGGACGGGCGTGTATGTTTTCGTCTCGCCCGAGCCTCGAGCCAGGCCTCAGCCTCGAGCCAGGTCTCGGACGGTGTGTTGTTTCCGCCTCGCCCGAGCCCTCGAGCCAGGCCTCGGACGGGCTAATGTTTTTCCGTCTCGCCCGAGCCCTCGAGCCAGGCCTCGGCCTCGAGCTCGGCCTCGAGCGAAACCTCGGGTGCGGTCTCGTTCGAGCCAGGCCTCGGCCGATCACCTACCGCCGTGCGCTCGAGCCAGGGTGGGTTTCCGTTGACCCACGGGCCCCGCGCGTCAGCCACTCGCTGGTCCAGGGACCGGGTGCACGTAGCCAGCCGGAGAAATTCAAATGTTTTTCTTTTAGTTTTAATTTCCAGAGATGCTTTTATTTTTGTACAGCATGATTATAAGTCCAAATGGAGTACTTTCAGTTTTGTTGGCTTGTTTATGAGTAGATCTATCATGGAAAAATATGAATGTATTTTGATAACAGTTTATTTTACTGTTTTCATTTATTTCAGTGCACATGCTTTTGTTGGGATAAATGGATTAAGTGTTTTCTGATGGAGTTAATTCATGGGAAAATTTGTATAGGTTCCTTGTTATGTTTGGTGCCTGTGAAAGTTATATGAAGTACTGTTCTTATGAAAAAGTTCCTGTTATGGTTAAAAGTTCCTTTTGCTGATTTCTTAGAAAAGTGTTAAGGTGTTTTATAGGTTGAAATAAAATATGGAAATTTTGTGCAGTCTCTGTATGCCATGAAGAGTCTAAGAAAAATATAAACCTGATCTGTTTTGTGGAAAAAGTTGTAGTTGTTTTACAACTGTGCTTGTCCGTGTTTATCTTTGGAAATTCCTGTAAGAAATAATACAATGTTTCTGTTCATGGAACTTTCTTGATAAGCATAAAAGGTGAAGTAGAATCTGGGAAAAATATGAAATAGAGTTGTGCACCCTTTTACAATAGGGTTGTAATTCAAAGCACCTTTTTGGGCAGTTGCTTGTCATTTTTATATCTGCAGTTCTGTAGTTTATTTTTGGCTGAAACTTGTTCAGTAGAGTCCAGCAAGTGTTGTTTACTTTCTGGAATTTTTGTGGATTTTTCTGAGTCCAGAAAGATGCACTTGCAGTTCAATCGGAGTTTCTTTGGTTTAATTTAAATAAGAAAAAGAGTGAATAACCAGATTTTGTTTTATAAAATAATTAAGTAATTACCTCAATGTCAAAAGTGGTTCAACAAATTGACTTTGTTGGTTTGCAAGATTTATACCTTTCATGTCACCTTCATCTTGCACCGCATTTATTTAAATATATATTCATCGCACGCAATAGGATCGACCCCGTCGGAGCCCACCAAGAGCAGGAGCTAAACGCCGAGCCGGAGATCCAGGAGCTGCAGCAGCCAGAGGAAGTCGACCCCGTCCACGACCCTAACTTACTGAGTGTCCCTCTCACGAGGCAGCAGTCTTCACTCAAGGCAAGCCCCGGAGCATATTAAGCCTCTATCTTTGCAATTAAGTTTACTTGAGTCTTTTATATTGTGATGCATTAGGTCTAGGAGTGAAATGAATCCTACTTGCTGCATTACCATTCCTTGGTTATTGATTAATATCTACCTTGTATCCTGTTGTTTAGTTACAATGTAGAATTGCTTAGCCTGCTTATAAAGTGTAGTTTAGGATGTTTCAGTACTACCCGAATGGGTATTACGGATCACGGTTGGCTATATTTGCTATCGTGGAAAAGAACCTGAGTAGTAATGAATACTCGACGAGATGGCAGGGCACAAGTAATTGAGTCCATCCCGTCGGAAACTTGGGGCAGTCCATCCGTTGGATCGTGTAGGTTTGTATCGATGTTGGCCCTCGTTCATTTTTGAACGCGCCCTTTTACTTAGGGACATGTCGGTGCTGTAATCATCGACCCCAAAGCCGGTTAGAAGCTGTTCGGGCCGGTTTCAACCCGTGTCGTGCCCTCTAGTACGGAAGTTGCGATCTGCCGCGTGAGGCCATCGCCAGACTCTGATTGGGCGGTCCGTGCTTGAACCGCGACGATTACCACCACGAACAAGCGTCGAGCGGTTGCCCAATGCATGGACCCGACGGGGAAAGTGTGGGCTGGTATTAAAGGTCTTTCATCAGCTGATTTGGAATTCGATTCGAGTCGCCGTCTCCCCGGTTAGTGGGAAACTATGGCGAGCTTCACCACGATACAACTCCATGTAATGATTAAAGGTTCAACTAAAATGTGGATAAGTCAACTGGATATGGTTATATTATTGATTGGTAGATTCAAGTGAGTGCTCTAGTACAGGTGAAAAACCTAGAATTAAGGAGTAGGTCTAAAAAATGGCAGCTCATCTTTATCACTAATTACTTCCTATCTGAACTTGAGCTTCTCGCAACTAAAAGATCCCAGCTCCACCCAAAAAGGCCTTGCATACCCTTGGTGTCTTTATTTTCAGTTGGACGGGTAAGTCTAGCTGAGTACATTCCCGTACTCAGGGTTTATCCCGTTTGTTGCAGATGGCCAGGTCTACTTTGGCTATTGTAAGCACTGCCTCTACCCGGTGGAAGGTGATGAGGAGTAGGCCCAGGGCAGGGTCGTCCAGAAGCTTCCCCCTTTCTTTGCTGGACCAAGACTACTAGTGGCACATTATCTTAAAAGGGAGGAGTGAGTTGTGTCGAGTGGATTTATCAAAACAATGAAGTTTTATTTGGACCACATGTGTGGTGGTCGTATTTCAAACTATTTCAGCTTCCGCACTTTTAAACTCGTATTGTAATAACTCTATTTTAATTCGGTTTCGTTTTCGTTATGATGTATCTTTACGAATGTAATCCTTGAACGATGCGATCCTGTTTGATGTATGGTGTTAGAAATCCTTCGAGATTTCCGGACTACCGGGGTTGTATGGGTTCAAGTATCAGTCGAAGTCAGACGGATTTGCTAAGATAATACTCTGAGCTCTTTATATCAGGACGGTTCCGCCACAGGGACTCTTCCCGGTCGGGCCCTCCGGCGCCTTGTCGGCGCTAGCCGGCACCTCGGGCGCCTCCCCGTCATCGAGCCGCGGCGAGGAGCGGCCCCTGCTCCAGCTCGTTCAGGAGGTCCTCCACCGTCGGCTCCTTCTCCGCCGACGCCTCTTCCCCCCTTCCCTCCTCCGCGGCCCGGCCCGTGCTGGTCGGAGCCACAAGAGGCGCAGTCTCCTCAGACCCAGACGCCGGCGGGGCCGTGCTCGCCCCAGGCGCTTCCCCCAGAACACCCCATCGTGGTGAGGGGAAGGATGGCGCGCCAGTTGGCGCCATCGCGGGGAGGAGGAGGGGGAGGAGGCAGCGCTTCGGCGGATACGGTGGTGGCAGGCTCAATGCCATGAGCTGAGGCCCTGCAACACGAGATGACGGAGATGTCAGAACAGGAAGAGAACCTCGACTCCCGTGGTCGATGGCGACGGCCTCACCAAAATTGGCGACGATCATCCGACCCCCTCGAGCCATGGCAGCTCGGGCTTCTCCAGCCAAGCGGCTTCTCTAGCGGAGGAAGGTGCCATACCTCGAGGTGCCTGTGCCTCGACGGGGCTCGAGGTCTTGGCACGCTTGGACGAAGCGAGGTCCACCTCCTGGTAGGAACGCTTCCCCTGAGAAGACGGAGATGGCACGCGTCATCAAAAGCAAAGATGTGAAGTCTCACTACCGACGAGACCCAAGGAAACTACTCACCGAAGCGGCGGCTGGGCTTCTTCCCGGAATCGCCGGACCCACTCGGGGGCTTCGAGCCCGCCCCACGGCTCGAGCCCTGAGCCTGGGCCGTCTCCGCAGGGCTGGGATGGGGGGAGGCTCCCGACGCCTCATGGTCGACCTCGAGGGAGAGCTCTCCTTCCGCCCCACATCGCGGGAGGGCGACCGCACCACCCGTCGTGACGTCGTGGCGCTCGCCCCGGCGGGCTCCGGGACCTGCTCCGGCGCCCGCGCTGGTGGTCGCGCCCCTCCGCGTCCGCTCCGCGTCCGGCGGCGGCGGTGCGGCGATGGGCTCCGGGGACGCTCGCGCCCCTGGTCACGAGACGCTCGGGGGGCTCCCTCTCCGACGCTCATGATGGCGCGGGCTCGACGCCTCTTCTTGGCGCCCACTCCTCCGCGGGCTCGACGGCGCCCCTTGATGGCTCGCGGGGGTCGGGCCCGGAACCCTTCTCGACCTGTCGGCCCCTCTCGAGGCCCGACCCCTCTCGAGGCCCCGTCTGGGCTGACGCGGGGGCGGCCTCCGTTGGCGCTGTGGCCGAGGCGCTCTGGGTCCGGGGCTTCCTTACAACCGGGGGCGCGTCCGGCGCGGAGCTCGACGGACCTCGGGCCCCCGACGAGGCAGGGATCGGCGCCGCCTTCCGCAGCTGCGTCCCGCGTGCCCCTTTTGTCGGTGGGACCTCCAGTGTACCCTCCTGCACAGAGGAGCGGTCAGCCCTGTCATCGACGAGCTCCGCGCGCATCAAGCGCGCATCCATCCCTCGTCGTCGTCCTCCTCTCGTCACTACTCTCCTCCTCCGAGCTCGAGGAGCTCAGCTCGGGGGACCCGTCCCCAGGCTGACGGTTACGACGAGCCTTCGCCAGTCTCTGCTCCCGAGCTAAGCGACGCAAGTTTTTATCTTTCTCTTTCTTCTTTTTGGCATCCTTGCTCATCCTTGTCCTTTTGAGCAGAGAGGCGCCTCACCTGAGCATCCGCGGCATCCTCCTCACGGGGGCCTCGACGTACGACAAGTAAATGCTCCTGAAGAAAGGAGAAGCGTGATGAGACAAACACAAGACGGATGCAAACGGGTCGGAGGAGGAAGAAGGGGGAGGAGGCTCGAGATAGCTCAACTCGAGGGAGGCTTACCAGGTCGAGACACCCCTCGTCGGGTGCCATCGCAACCAGGTGGGAGAGTTCAGGGACGAACGGCCCTGGATCGTGATCGACACCCGGGAGACGCCCTCGTTCCGGGACAACCTCTCTTCGGCCATCCTCGAGCGATTGAGCGCCTCGAGCTGAGCCTGCGGGCCCATCTCGTGCATAAGAAGGGGGCGGTCCGCCAGCGGAAGAACTCTTCGCTGGTGGAACGCCCCAATGACCGCTTGCACGGTCAACTTCTTCTCATCCACCAGCGTCTTCATCATCTCCATCAGCGGGGCCAGGTGGCATTGCCTGTCCGCCGCGCGCCCCAGGTCCACTTCTCCGGGCGTCGAGTAAGGACCTGCGGTGTACTGCGGAAGGAGGCCACCTTCGTTCCGCAGATAGAACCAATGGTCGTCCCACCCGGCCTGGTTGGTGGATAGCTTGTATCGCACTCGCGGGGGACATTGGCCGACGAGGTCCCCGCCCTCGCGGTGATGGCAAGGGAGCCCATGCGCACGGGCCGC
>VDCT01000427.1:0-29894 GCA_009763385.1 Coix lacryma-jobi var. lacryma-jobi | reverse complement strand
GGGATCCATCGAAGTACATGGTCCAGAGCTCGGCTTGAATCTGTGCCGGCGGGAGCTGAGTGTCGGTCCATTCAGCAACGAAGTCCGCCAACGCTTGCGACTTGATGGCCTTTCGCGGGGCATAGGTGATGGTCTCCCCCATTAGTTCGGCGGACCACTTGGCGATGCGCCCCGTGGCCTCCCGATTGTTGACGATCTCTCCGAGGGGGAAGGACGACACCACCGTCACGGGATGAACGAGGAAGTAGTGCTGGAGCTTGCGCCTTGTGACGATGATGTCGTAGAGCAGCTTTTGGATGTGCGGGTACCGGACCTTGGCCTCGGAGAGTACCTCACTGGTGAAGTATACCGGTCGCTGGACCGGCAATGTATGACCCTCCTCGTGCCTCTCGACGGCTATGACCGCGCTAACCACCTGAGTGGTTGCGGCCACAGTAGAGGAGGAGGGGCTCGGGGGAATCGTCACCTTCGGCTGGTCGCGGGGGCACGAGAATTGGTGCAGAAGTCAGCAGCCCCTTCAACTTGGTTAAGGCCTCCTCGGCTTCGGCGGTCCACGCAAAGTGTTCCGTCTTTTTTAGTAGGCGGTAGAGGGGTAGTGCTTTTTCCCCCATCCTCGAGATGAATCTGCTGAGAGCGGCTAGGCAGCCTGTTACTTTCTGCACACCCTTGAGGTCACGAATCGGGCCCATCCTCGTGACTGCTGAGATTTTTTCAGGGTTTGCCTCGATCCCCCGTTGTGAGACGATGTAGCCAAGTAGCATGCCTCGAGGCACACCAAAGACACACTTCTCGGGGTTGAGCTTCACATTCTTGGCCCGGAGGCACTCGAACGTGGTCTCGAGGTTGCTGATGAGGTTCCCTACTTTTTTAGTTTTAACCACGATGTCATCGACGTAGGCCTCGACGGTCTTGCCTATGTGCTCGCCAAAGATGTGCTGCATACATCGTTGGTACGTTGCCCCGGCGTTTCGAAGGCCGAAGGGCATCGTAACATAGCAATACATACCAAATGGCGTGATAAAAGAGGTCGCGAGCTCATCGGATTTTCTCATCCTAATTTGGTGGTAGCCGGAATACGCATCAAGGAACGAAAGCACTTCGCACCCAGCAGTGGAATCGACGATCTGGTCAATTCTAGGTAAAGGAAATGGAACTTTTGGACATGCTTTATTCAGACCAGTGTAATCTACACACATCCGCATTTTTCCATTCTTTTTCCTAACTAGTACAGGGTTAGCTAGCCACTCTGGGTAAAATACCTCCTTGATGAATCCGGCCGCCAAAAGCTTGTGCACCTCCTCGCCGATGATCCTGCGCTTTTCCTCGTCGAAGCGGCGCAGGCGTTGCTTCACCGGTCTGGACCCGGCCTGGATCTCCAAGGCGTGCTCGGCGACTTCCCTCGGTATGCCCGGCATGTCCGAGGGGTTCCACGCAAACATGTCGATGTTCGCGCGGAGAAAGTCGACGAGCACTGCTTCCTATTTGGGCTCGAGGCTGGTACTGATGGTCAGCGTCTTGCCATTGGCCGAGGTCGGGTCGACGGGTATTTGCTTGGTGTGCTCAGCCGGCTCGAAGGTGCCGGCGTGACGCTTTGCTTCTAGGGCCCCCTCGGTGGCCAGAGCTGCCAAGGCCTCGAGCGAGTCGAGGTGGACGTTGGCCTCCCCCCGCTCGACGCACTCCACGTCGCAGTGGTATGCGTGCTCGTAGGAGGTGTCAACGGTGATGACCCCTTGTGGCCCCGGCATCTTGAGCTTCAAGTACGTGTAGTTAGGAATCACCATGAACTTGGTGTAGCCTGGCTGGCCGA
The DNA here is from genome assembly GCA_009763385.1 of Coix lacryma-jobi var. lacryma-jobi. Taxonomy (NCBI): domain Eukaryota; kingdom Viridiplantae; phylum Streptophyta; class Magnoliopsida; order Poales; family Poaceae; genus Coix; species Coix lacryma-jobi. Next base: position 28,087 of record VDCT01000427.1, on the reverse strand, counting down.
TGATGGCGTGGTAGGTCCCTTGGAAGCCGACCACCTCGAAGGTGAGCGTTTCCTGACGGAAGTTTGCCGGCGTACCGAAGCAGACCGGCAGGTCGATGCGCCCAAGGGGGTGGGCTTTCTTTCCTGGTACTACTCCGTGGAACCCCCCGACGCTGGGTCGAAGCTGTCCCTCTGAAATCCCCAGGAGGTCGAGGGTCTCGAGGTATATGATGTTGAGGCTCGAGCCCCCATCCATCAACACTTGGAGAACCGAACGTCGATTATGATGGGGTCGACGACGAGGGGGTAAGCCCCCGGGTTTATGACACGGTCCGGATGGTCGTCACGGTCGAACGTGATTGGCGCATCGGACCAGTCAAGATACCGGGGGGCGTCGTGGCCAAGCGAAAAGATTTCCCGGCGCTCCTTCTTTCTTTCTCGAGCTGAGAGCCCGACGGTCGGCCCCCCGTAGATCATGTAGCAGTCGCGCACCGGGGGGGAAGTCGCCATCTGCGTTTCTGCCGCCGCGTCGATCGGTATCCTTTCCCTTAGGCGCGTCTTCCCTCTTATCGCCGAGCTTGGAGTAGTAGCCCTTCAACAGTCGGCAGTCTTTCAACTTGTGGTTTACGGGGCCCCTGTGGTAGGTACAAGGGATCCTCGAGCATCTGGTCGAAAACAGCCCCATCGGGGGGGCCTCGGGGCTTCTTAGGCTCGAGGGCGCCCGCGAGCACCTCCTTGTCGTCGTCGTCATCGGCGCCACGCTTCGCCTTCTGGCCCTTGCGTTTGTTTTTCTTCCTTTTGTTGCCGTCATTGTTGTCGTTCTTGGCGTCGTTGCCCTTGTTGGGGCCCTCCGGCGCGATCACCGCCTTGCCTTTGTCCGTGGAACGGCCAAAGAAGGCCCCCAATGCTTCGTCACCCGAAGCAAAGCTGGTGACGCGATCCATCAGGTCCTCGACCGTCCCGGGACGGTAGCGTCCTAGCTCATGAACAAGCTCTTGGCATGTCGTGCCCGCGAGGAACGCTGAGATGACGTCCTCGTCAGGCACGTGGGGGAGCTCGAGACGCTGCTTCGAGAACCGTCGAGCGAAGTCGCGGAGGGGCTCGTCCGCCGCCTGCCTGCAACGCCGTAGGTCCCAGGGGTTGCCTGGACGCACGCAGGTCCCCTTGAAATTCCCGTCGAAGACCCTGACTAGGTCGGCCCAGTCATGGATCCGATCCGGCGGGAGCCCCTCGAGCCACCGGCGGGCGGTGTCCGAGAGGTAAAGTGGGAGTTGACGTATGATCACGCGGTCAGTCGTTCTTCGCTCCGCCCAGTTGGCAGCCAAGGCGGAAGTCCGAGAGCCAGAGCTTGGGCTCGACCTCCCCGTCATACTTCACGATGTTGGTCGGCGGTCGGAAGCGGTCGGGGAGGGTCGAGCTGCGGATGGCCCGGCTGAAGACTCGGGGGCCCGGGGGCTCGAGGACCTGCCGGTCCTCGTCGCTGTCGTAGCGCCCCCCTCGATGGGCGCTATAGCCACGCTCTTGGGCCCCCTTGTCCTTGCGCCGTCGGTTGATGTCGTTGCGGGCGTCGTTGGGGTCTCGAGGTGGCCGGTTGTCGACGATCCGTTCGCGGACTGGCCTAGCTCGAGAGGCGTCCGGCTAGTGGACGGATGCCTCGCGAGCGTCGTGGGGCGTGTCCGCCGGTCTCCCTGAGGCTGCTCCGCGTCGGCGTGACGCCGAGCTCTCGGCCTGCTGTACCGCGGCTGTCTCGAGGAGGTTTTTCATTTCCCCGAGCATGCGCCTGGCATCGGGGTTGGAGACGGCGGGCAGGTCACGGAGCATCATAGCCGCGGCCACCACGTTCTGCCCAGCTCGCGGGAAACATACCTCGGGGCGTGCTGGTGCCCCGTCCTCGAGGATCCGCCGGTGGACCTCTCGAGCCCGGCCTCGAGCTCCGGCTCCTCGTGGCTGGGGTGGTTCCTGCATCAGGGTTTGCCGGAGCTGCAGCAGGTGTCGTTGTTCCTCCTCGGCTTTGGTGATTGCCTCTTGTACTTGTGCGAGTTGCGCCGCCCGGCCATCGTCGTGCTTAGGCGGTACAGCCGGTGCTGGAGGTTCGTCCCTTCCCTGAACGCGTGATCCGCCTGCCGCGGCCACGTCGCTAGGTCCCTCTAGGTCGAGGGCCGGCCTGTCGTCGTCGCCTTCGTCCTCGGTATCGCATACGACTCCCTCGAGTTGGAAGCACTCCCTGGTGGGATCCCAGAGGTCGGGGTCGTGGTAGTCGTATTCGTCGGAGTCGGAGCTGTTGACGGCACGCCGCCTTGGCCGATGCTGGGACCGCAGCTCGCGGTACCATTCTCCGACGGTGGCTCGCCGAGGTGGCTCGAAGGGTCGCAAGAAGTCGCGGTCGACGCACGCGGGGTGGACGATTTCCAGGCTGGCCATGGCCTGCAGCAGCGCGCCCGAACGCTGCTCCCGGTTCGTACCGTCTGGTCCTGATGGCGCTCGTCGAGGCGGTGGGCGTATACAGCCGCAGAGTTGTCGAGGCCGACCGGGAACCGCTGGCGTCGAGCGCGGCGCGATCCGTGCGGGAGGAGGCTGAGCGGCGTCGACGGCGCACGGCTCGGAGGCCTCTGGCCTGGTTCCTGGTCCGTACGCATGATGAATGCGAAGTCACTAGGCGGGCGCGGGTGCGCCCTGGAGGTCTCCGGCCGCGCGCCGGGCTGGTTTCCCCTTGGGGACCCTGCACCGGCTATGGGGGCGTAGGTGTTTGCCGCGGGCACCGTCTGCGCCCGGCGACGACGGTGACGACGGCGCCGCTCGCGATGTGGCGATGTGTGGTGGTGCGGGCGACGCGTCACGCCCCCCGCGCGGGGTGGCGTGACACGCACTCCGCTCAGGCCCTTCGTGGAGAGCAGAGTCAGCTCGTTGCCGTTGCCTGTGGCCAGGAACTCGAGGCTCCCGAACCAGACGACGGCACCAGCCGAGAACGGAAGAGGGGATGAAGCCATCCAGGAATCAACGAGAAATCGGCTCGGACACGCGAAGTCCCCTACCTGGCGCGCCAACTGTCGGTGTTTCGTACCCGGGGGTATCACACCAACGAGTGATATGATCGCGTGCTTCTCTTCCTGGATGGTGATGCAAGAGGACACAAGGATTTATCCTGGTTCGGGCAAAGAAGGCCCTACGTCCAGCGGGGGGGATGTTCTTGTATTACTTGCACCTAAGTGCTCGTACAGGGGAGAATACAAGCTCAGTGAGCGTGGACCGGAGTCCGGACTCGTGCCTGTGTGTGGACTCGTGTGTTGTCTCCGTCCTCCTGAATGAGGGCCCTAGTGTCCCCTTTTATAGAGCAAGGGGAGGCCAAGGTTACATAAAAGTATTACAGGTGTCGGGGCGTATGGTGCCCCATACGGAGAAGGGTAGGAACCCTGTCTTGTCGGGGCCACTGGAGCCGATGTGATCGTCGCTGTTGAGGCGTCCTTGGGTCGTGGCTTCCATCCTGGGCGCGGACGTGGTGGCGCGACAAGGTGGGAGCCGTACAGCACCCATCCCGGAATGTACAGTACGCGGCGGGGTCCCTCCGGGTCTTGGGGTACCTGTCCTCCAATAGCACGAAAGTAGTTAGGGCTCGAAGGGCGCGGAGCCGGCTTCGAGGTGGTGCCACGGGGGCTCGAGGAGCGCGGAGCCGGCCTCGAGGTGTTACAGTGCAGGGCTCGAGGGGCGCGTAGCCGGCCTCGAGGGGTTACAGTGCAGGGCTCGAGGGGCGCGTAGCCGGCCTCGAGGAGTTGCAGTGCCTGGCTTTGCCGAACAGTGCTGTACTGGTGCCCTTTTGCCCATGCTTGTGGTGAAAACGAGACTTGACCTTTACACCGAGTTACTGTGGTGCACGCTGTGCACTAGTGGACATGACCGGAGTAGGTGAAGGCATTAAATGCGTGGTATGGGCTGGTACGGCTGTCTGTACAGCTCGAGGTCCGTGCGTTAAGGCTCGAGGTGTGGGGGCGCGTTCGCCCGAGGCCTGGAGGGCTCGGGCGAGACGGAGAGCGATCGTGCTCGCCCGAGGCCTTGCTCGGAGGGCTCGGGCGAGGCGGAGAAAGAGCGTTCGCCCGAGGCCTGGCTGGGAGGGCTCGGGCGAGACGGAGATAGAGCGTTCGCCCGAGGCCTGGCTGGGAGGGCTCAGGCGAGACGGAGATAGAGCGTTCGCCCGAGGCCTGGCTGGGAGGGCTCGGGCGAGACGGAGATAGAGCGTTCGCCCGAGGCGTGGCCGGGAGGGCTCGGGCGAGACGGAGATAGAGCGTTCGGGTGTTTGCGTTGATTGGGGGTACCCTTTTTCGTACCACCGACAATAATAAAACAAAGTAAAACAAACCTTTCCAAGGCTACAACTAAGAGCAAGGTTAATAATACAGCCAACAAGTTAGCTGTAAGAATCCTTACAGCCTTCTCCTAGCCCGCTTGTACTGTGGTTGGTGTTTCACAATTAATACATGACTCACTCATCACTCTCATAGAGTTTCTCGGTTCTTGTGTCGAAGCCGGCTGTAAGCTTACAGCATGCTTCTCTTCTCTCTCTTCTTCTCTCTCCTCCACCTCTGCATTTAGCTGGCTTACAGCCAGTTATTATACTTGCTCTAAGCAACCCGACTATGCAATTGCATTGGATCTAAAGCCCAAGATGTCGGAGTTCCAGGTTCAAAGATGTCCCTATAAGAGCAAGGCTAATAATACAGCCCGCTGTGGGCTGCAAGAAATCCTTACAGCCATCTTTTAGCCCACTCATATAGTGGTTGAGTCTTCACTATTAATACATGACCCACCTGTCTTTCTCCTAAAATTTATTAGTTTTTGTGTTCAAACCGGCTGTAAGCTTACAACCCGCTTCTTTTTTCTCTTCTCTTCTCTTTCCTCCACCTCAGCATTCAGTCCGCTTACCGCCCCTTACTATACTTGCTCTAACTACAAGTTTCTTAAAGAGGCTAAGACACTTGGTGCATCTATATAGAAGTTTTTATTAATTAATTATATGAAATATATAAATAATTATAAAAATACCTCGTTGCGCTCGTGGGGATACGTTACCGATACAGTGATGATACACTTGATACTGATACATACTCCTATGCACAGTTAGCTGGTCTGGTCACCTGCTGTACAGTCCGGGCCCCACTCGATACGACGACCCAGCGTCTCAGCAGATGCTGTCTATTTATGCCGCCTCCTCTCGATCGTTTCTTCCACTCGAGGTTTCGAGCACAGCTAGCTAGCAGCACAGAGCGTCGTCAGAGCTCGTGAGAGAGAGACTGACTGATTGATTTCACTTTCACACTCACACCGACCGGAGGTAGGTAGATCGAGGCCGGGATGGCGGCGGTGACGAGCGGCCGCGGCGAAGGAGCGGACGAGCTTCTTCTGATGAAGGAGGCGCTGTTGTTGGCTGCCGGCAACGGCAGCGGCAGCGGCAGCGGCAGCGACGGCGACGGCGACGGCGACGGCGAGGAGCAGGAGGACCTGGAGGAGATCCGGAGCGTGGGGTCGTTCCTGCGTCACGCGGCGGAGGAGAACCGGAAGCTCTGGTACCTGGCGGGCCCCGCCATCATCACGTCCATCACGCAGTACTCGCTCGGCGCCGTCACCCAGGTCTTCGCCGGCCACCTCACCACGCTCGAGCTCGACGCCGTCTCCACCGAGAACAACGTCATCGCCGGCCTCGCCTTCGGCATCATGGTCTGTACACTATATACCCGCTGCACGCTTATATGAATTAATCTCGATCTCGATCCGTTCTGGATGCTAGCGTAGTGATGTACTACATCGATCCATGAGCCCCTAGAGAACAAGCCGTCAGAAATACTCCAGCAGTTAGTAGTAATTTTTTCTAGATAAGGGATAAAATATCCGGCCTCTACATCTGAGGATGTACACAGCCAATTATTACAAAAGCATTCAACGCACGCAAAATGAAGAACAAACCAAAGTTTGAAACTAAACCATATGACACTAGAGCAAAAGATAAACATGCTTCCACCCTCTATTTGAAATCTCCAAAGCAATCACTTCTATCTTCTTGCTTATCAACAAGAGGGTGTCCTTGGCTTGCTCATCACGCTGTAGCTGAGCCCAGGAGCGGAGCCAATACGCTCACCTGAAAATGACCTGCGAAATAGAGTTAAATTTCATTTTATTAAAAATAACATCATTCCGGCATCGCCAGATAGCTCAGCACATGGCAGCAACCCCAATCCAAATTAAATCTTTGATATGTTTAGGCTGATTAATAAGCCAATTACCAAACATATGTCCAATAGATCTCGGTTGGGTCAAATTGGTAGCGTAAAAGATAATCCTCCAAATCATTTTGGCACAGGGACAGTCTAGGAACAGGTGTTGGATAGTCTCATTCCTATGGCAACAAATACATTGTTGGCTCCCTGTCCAGTTTTTCCTAGCAAGGTTGTCCTTGGTTAGGACAACCCCCCGCTGCAGGAACCACATAAAAATTCTAATCTTTAGAGGAACTTTTATCTTCCAGATCTTCCTATGAAGGAAAGGAGGTTGAGTATCTATAAGATGAAGATACATAGAGCGTACGGAAAATAACCCAGATTTGGTTAAGCCTCATTTAAAGAGATCCGAACCTTCCACCAAATGAACATTGGAGATCCGCGCTACCAAATTAAGCCACTCTAAAAGTTTATTATCCACCAGAGCCCTTCTAAAAGAGATATTAAGAGGACTTGTGACCATTATTTTTGATACAGTTGCATGTGGATCACGTACTATATTGTATAAGGACGGATAAATAACTTTTAGAGGCTTGTCACCTACCCAGGTGTCATCCCAGAACCTCGTATTGGTTCCATCTTTGATATCGAAAGAACCTATAGCCAAAATCTCATCTTTAATGTGCATGAGGCCTCTCCAAAAATGAGAGTCATTAGGTTTGGCTGTCACTTGAGAAAGAGTCTTTGAATATAAGTATTTTTTCTTTAGCATCGACTGCCACATGCCATCTGAGTTTAATAAATTAACCACCCATTTGGCCAATAGGCATTTATTCTGTAAATGTAAATCCAGGATGCCTAGACCCCCTTGTTCTTTAGGACGACACAAGATGTCCCATCTGACAAGTCTATATTTATGCTTGTCGGAGGAACCTTGCCAGAAAAACCTTGATCTGAAATGATCAAGTTTTTTGAGTACTCCTTTAGGAATCTCAAAGAAAGACATCATGGACATGGGTAGGCTGCTTAGTACAGAATTAAGCAGGATTAGTCTTCCTCCGTAAGACAAATATTTTGCTTTCCAACAAGAGAGTTTTTGTTGAAAACGCTCTACGATTTTCCCCAATCAGAATTTAAGAGCTGTCTGTGGTGCATTGGGATTCCTAAATATCTGAAGGGATACTCCCCTGCATTGCACCCAAAAAGAGTAGTATAATAGGATTCCATCTCTTTGGCTGCGTCGTAGCAAAAAATTTCACTCTTATGAAAATTAATCTTAAGCCCAGATAACTGTTCGAAGGCGCATAGCAAAAGCTTTAGATTCTTTGCCTGCTCTGGATCGTGATCGAGAAAAATAATAGTATCATCAGCATACTGCAGAATAGACAGACCTTGATCAATAAGGTCTGGGATGATACCTCGTATTTGACCATCGGCCTTCACTCTATTAATAAGAAGAGCTAGCATATCAGCAACGATGTTAAAAAGGATCGGCGACATAGGGTCGCCCTGTCTCAGCCCACGTTTCGTATGGAAGTAGGGACCAACATCATCATTGACTTTAATCCCCACACTTCCTCCCGAGACCATACTTTGAATCCACCTACACCATTTGGGAGAGAAACCTTTCATACGTAAGGTTTGCTGAAGGAAGGACCATTTAACCTTATCATACGCCTTTTCAAAGTCAATCTTGAAAATGACACCATTCCTTTTCTCCGAATGCAGTTCATGGATAGTTTCATGTAAGATAAGTACGCCTTCCATAATATTCCTGCCCGACATAAAGGCGGTCTGCGTGGGGTTGACCACCATTTTAGCAACTTTAATCAGTCTATTTGTGCCAACCTTTGTGAAGATTTTAAAGATGACATTAAGCACACAAATAGGCCTATATTGCTGAATTTTGTTGGCATTTTGAGTTTTAGGGATTAGAGTTATGGTCCCAAAATTTAGACTGAAAATGTCCAAAGCCTCATTATGCAGATCGGCAAAAAGAGGTAAAAGATCATCCTTAATTACCCCCAAAAAAACCTGATAGAATTCTGCCGGAAAACCGTCAGGCCCTGGAGCTTTATTATGCTCCATCTGGAAGACTGCCTCCTTCACTTCAGATTCTATGAAGGGACTAATAAGGACATCATTCTCCTCCTGAGAGACTTGTGGAATATCTAAGATTCGATCTTCCATCAAAATGATCCCATAGTTTTCCGGTGGCCCAAAAAGATGTTTATAATAATTAGTAATGTGGCTCTTGAGATGATCCTCACCAATCACAACACCTTGATCATCTTCAAGTTTATAGATATGTTGCTTACGGTGTTTGCCATTTGCCACTAGGTGAAAGAATCTAGTGTTAGCATCACCCTCCAAAAGGGTTTTGACTTTGGCTCTCTCGTACCACTTGTGCTCTTCCTCTCGCAAGAGGCAGACTAGGCGCTCTTTCAGATAATACTTAAGATTAATTTCCTGGTCAGACAAGGAATTACTCTCAGCTTTCTTATCCAGATTCTCTAAAAGAGTTAGCAGAGTCTTTTTCTCTTTTCTATAAGACCCTGTCGTGTGCCTTGCCCAACCCCTCAGATGCTGTCTAAGTCTTCTAATTTTGGACTGCCAACGCTCTAGAGGGGTTGACGCTGAGGTTTGAGATTGCCAAATATTTGCAACCATGTCATGAAAACCATCCCGAATAAGCCAACCCCTTTCAAATTTGAAGGGTCTGTTCTCGGTCTGGTGAGTCGAAGCCCCTGTATTAAGAATAAGGGGAGTATGGTCTGAAATATTTCTATCTCTGGGTTCGACCGTTGCTAATGGGAACTGGTCTTCCCACTCAGTGCTGACCAGAACTCTATCTAATTTCTCATAAGTTGGGTCATCGCCTGACATCACTATCTCCCTTAGATCCAGAGACTCGATGACCGCATTAAAAAGATTTGGCCACTTTGGATCAAAATCACCAGCGCTCTTATCATCCGGGGATCGCATAATATTAAAATCACCTCCAATAATATAGGGGAGGGATTCTTTGGAGCAAGTGTTGGCAAGTTCGGAAAGGAAAGCACTCTTGTCAATATGTTGTGCTGGCCCATAAACTGAATAGAGAACAAATTTGAAGTCATTTGTCTTATATCTAAGGGTAAACTTTACATAAAAATCTCCCTCATCAATGGCTCCAATATGAAAAAAATATTCAGATCAACAGCAGTTACTAGTAATTGGTGAAGTCAACGAAATATCAGTAAATAACTAGAGTACCAGAGCAGCCAGCAGGACCAGCTACACATGCATGGACAAAAAAGACTCTGATCCTGCTCGGTACACCGTCTGCAAAATAACACTTTTTTTGAACTGCAATAACACTACAAATTTAGCTGTTAGATTTTCTCCTCTGCAAAATTCCTTCAAACAATGTTTATAAAGTAACAAAACTCAGTAACTGAACCCCCTCCCACCCCAAAGTTGATGATTAGAGAGCTGATCAGCGAAGCATGGCCGCGTGGCCTTTGGTGTTGGTGTTGCATGCGCGCAGCTGGGGATGGGGAGCGCGCTGGAGACGCTGTGCGGGCAGGCGTACGGCGCGAAGCAGCTGCACATGCTGGGCGTCTACATGCAGCGGTCGCTCATCATCCTCAACGCCATGGCGGTGCTCATGCTCCCGCTCTACCTCTTCGCCGCCCCGATCCTGCGCGTCTTCCACCAGGACGCCGAGATCGCGGCGCTGGCCGGCCGCCTCGCGCTCTACATGATCCCGCAGCTCTTCGCCTACGCCTTCAACTTCCCCATCCAGAAGTTCCTGCAGGCGCAGAGCAAGGTGATGGCCATGGCCGTCGTGTCCGTGGCGGTGCTCGTGCTCCACGTCGGGATCAGCTGGGTCCTCGTCGGGCCCATGCGGATGGGCGTCGTCGGCCTCGCCGTCGCGCTCAACGCGTCCTGGTGGCTCGTCGTGCTCGGCCAGCTCGCCTACATCCTCATGGGCTACTGCCCCGGCGCCTGGAACGGGTTCGACTGGCTCGCCTTCTCCGACCTCCTCGGCTTCGCCCGCCTCTCCCTCGGCTCCGCCGTCATGCTCTGGTGCGTGTGCGTCTTGTACAACTGGGAACTGGCCGGCTGCTGGCTTTAATTTGACTGCTGCTGATGGTGCTGGCTGACACGCACGTTCCTTCTCCCGTATGTGTGTAGCCTGGAGTTCTGGTTCTACATGTTCCTGATCGTCATCGTCGGCAACCTGGAGAACGCTCAGGTCGCCGTTGCTGCAGTCTCTATCTGGTGAGTAGTAGTGCTCTCCTGTACGTGTGCCACTTGCTTCAGATGAAATGGTTGCAGTGCTCAGTTATAACAGGTTCTGACGCCTCATATGCACCGCATTCGCAGCACGAACCTGTTCGGGTGGCAGATCATGGTGTTCTTCGGATTCAACGCGGCCATCAGGTAATCATCGATCGATCGCATTGGCATCTTTCGACGTACGTGCAAGTGTGCAACACGCACGAACGCCCATGAAATCGATCTCAAATTGTCATGGCGTGTGCAAAAACTGCCCGCAGCGTGCGGGTGTCGAACGAGCTGGGCGCCGGGCGTCCACGGGCGGCCAAGTTGGCGATCCTGGTGGTGCTCATGTCGTCGGTGGCCATCGGGCTGGCCTTCTTCGTCCTCGTCCTGGCCTTCCGCGACGTCTACGGCGCGCCCTTCACGGACAGCCCGGAGGTGGTGCGCGCCGTGGCCAGCCTCGGCGTCGTCTTCGCCTTCTCGCTGCTGCTCAACAGCGTGCAGCCGGTGCTGTCGGGCGTCGCCGTCGGCGCCGGCTGGCAGTGGCTGGTGGCCTACATCAACCTCGGCTGCTACTACCTCGTCGGCATCCCCGTCGGGTACCTGATCGCCTTCCCGCTGCGCGGCGGGGTGCAGGGGATGTGGGGCGGCATGCTCACGGGCGTTGGCCTGCAGACGCTCATCCTCGTCGCCATCACGCTGCGCACCAACTGGAACAAGGAGGCCAGCGAGGCCAGCTCCAGGATACAGAAATGGGGAGGGTCGGCGGCGGGCAAGGTTTCACATGACTGATGGCCACGGAAAGACCCGCGCCACACATGCATGTACTCCCTCCGTCTCATTGAAAGTGTCGTTAGAAAACCGTATCTCCATGACAAACACACTTTCCGGGTGACACTTTCAATGATACTGAGAATACAACACAGATGCCATGTGATGGGAGGCAGAATGGCATGGTGAAGAGCTGCAGTAACGAGCTTGACTGTTCGTGCTTCAGTTCCGTCACCTGCTTGGGTTGTTTTTGTATCTGGGGTGCAGGTAGTGTTTTGTACTGCTTAATTGGTTGGAGAGTGGAGACACGGTCGTAGTTACATTAGAGTAACTCTAGTAGTCTCTCTATATATTTCTATTTAGTATACAATTATCTATCTCTCTTGTGTCTTCCAAGGATACTTTAATTTTTTTCCTCTATACTCTAATAGTTTATTATAGATTTTCTTTTGTGAACAGTTCATGAGGACGCTATCGTAGCCCTGTTTATTTGAACTTATCAGCGTTTATCAGTCCTACTTATCAGCAATGATATAATGTTTTCCCACACAAAATCTGCCGCATCAGATGCAAACACAAATGTTCAATAAGCCCTGCCGAACAGACCCAATAGTATTTGATAGAGAGTCATGTAGCCACTCTAAAAGTCGAGTGCGAGAATGGTGGTTTTGGAGAACAGAAAAGATAAAGTACATCAATAATTCAATTAAGAAATTACAAGACTAAAAAGTAGTCCCAAGCTAGTTGTGTCCTCGGTCTAAACTCGTTCTGGACCTAATTCAAGAAAGCAATAATGTAACTCAGGCAAAAAAAACACATAATACAAAAGGCTCCTAAAAGCCACTACTGTGCACTTTGCCTCTGATGGCTCATAATAGTAAGACAAAATGCCCACAATACCCTTCGAATTAACATGGATTGGAATTTGTTGTTTCCTTCTATGCCATCACCGTCAACTCAATTCCAAAAACAAGTGATGGCTACTTGTTGTGCTGCAACTCACTGATTGAATAAAAACCATTTCAAAGCCCATAAGAGAATGACATAAATATGCTCAAAATATTTCAGCAGGCCCATAAGAAGGCAACATAACTAGTTATTATCACAGAAAACGAAGGCAACATAGTTCTGGTCACCCATTGACTACACAGTTTTATGATTTCAAATAGTTATACTATGAAAATATAACTAATAAAAAATCTAATGATACTTAGTTGATATCATATATGTTATTATCTTATTATATAAATTTAGTTAAATTTGAAAAACTTTGTCTCTGTTGGGGATGAGGACCCTCGGCAGCGGCACCACACAGAGCGCAGGCAAAAGCGACTTTCGCGTGATCCGCGCGTCCCCGCTCGCCCCTTTTCCTCAGGGGACCGAACCCCTCGGACCCGTTTTCTAACCCTCGCCACGGATCCGACCACCGAGGCTTTGTTGCAATTCTCTGCAGGTTGACTCGACGACAACCAGGCGGGCGACCCTCGCTCGCCTTGCGAGGCCACTTTGCTTGCAGCGAAGGTTTCGGCAAGGCGACGGGAGGACGCCGGCTCGAGGACGAGCAGAGTCGGGGGTCTAATTTTTCGCGTCTGCCCCCAACGGTGGGCAAGACCGAGTGGCGGCGCACGGAGGGAAGGTTGATTAGGGTTTCCGCTGCAACCGTGTTTTTACTTCTTTGCCCCTCCTCCCTGCGTGGAGGCAGGGAATCTTTGTTGTACCCTTTCGTAATTAGTCCCGTGACCCTTGGTGTTCCCTATAAATACCAAGGGGTGAACAGTGTAAGTGGCACGATTTCGAGGGAATAGAGCTACGATTACAGTCTTTGTTTCCCTTACCTTCATTTCCAACCTTCGACGCTTGGCCACCTTCGCCTTTCCCTCGCGCGAGAGCGAAGGGGAGCAAGTGCGGTTCCAACAGTTTGGCGTCGTCCGTGGGGACCGTATGGCGGGGAACAGGCGAACCAACACCACCAGAGACCTTCGCACGGCTAGAGAGATGGCGACGGTGGTCCCACCTGCTGAGGAGATACCAGAACCCTCAAGGGCGTAGGATGTCACCCCGGACGCGGAGGTCCCGGGCCCTCAAGCCCGGACCGTGCTGCACCCTCACACCCCCGGGGAGGGAGAGGGAGCAGACGAAGAGGAGTTGGGCCTCGAGGCCCTCGAAAGCCTTCAGGCTGAGCTGCAGGAGAAGAAGCGGCGTCTGGACCAGCTAGAGAAGCACAATCGGCTGCGCGCCATCAGGCAGAAGGCAGACGAGGCCAGGAAGCAGCTTCGCCGAATGGAAGAGTCCCTCGCCGCGGCTGAGGCCGAGGCAGAGGGCTGGAACGACGGGGATATGCCCCCGCTGCAGGAGGGAAATGAGGAGCGAGTTCGAGACAACCTTCGCCATCCACCACCCTCGCCACCGCCACTTCAAGAGCCTTACCCAATGAGACAGCAAAACTTTCGCCAACTTTACCCAGATGAGAGAGAGCAAAACCTCCGCATCCAAAGAAGACCTCAGCAACACCAAATGCCCTATGACCCACGGTCACCCCTCTCCCAGATACTCCAAACTCAACCCTGGCCTCCATGCTACAACCCACAAAACTTACCTCGTTACAACGGGCTTTCCGACCCTCGCCAGTTCATAATGAGCTATGAGGCGGCAGTCGCCGCAGCAGGTGGAGACGAAGCAACAATGGCAAAATCCTTTGTCATTATCTTGCGCGACATCGCGCAAACTTGGTACAGCAACCTTCGCCCCGGCACCGTGGATTCCTGGGCCAACCTCAGAGACAGGCTCTGCACCAACTTCAAAGGCATCACACCAGCCCCTTCAAACCCCATTGATTTGTTCAATTGCAAGCAAGAGGAGCGAGAACCGCTTCAAGACTACTGGCGAAGGTTCATCCAAATTAGAGCAAGAACTTCGGGGATATCCGACGAAGCTGTAATCCTCGTCGCAGTCAGTGGCCTGCGTCCAGGCCCATGCTCATCAAAGTTTGCCAGGAAGCCAGCGAATTCAATCGAGGAGTTACACGAAATAATGGAACGATATTGCAGAGCAGACATGGACTTCAGAGCGAAGTCTGACGCTCGGCGCTCACAACTGAAACCACAGCCGAGGCCTCAAGCAAGGGAAAGCAACCCTCGCCAAGAGCAAAGCAACGTTGGTGCAATCAACAAAGCAACAAATCACGAGGATCAAAGACGGGACGCTCAACCCCCAAGCAACCAAGCCTCTCAGGGTCTGCCACCCCAGCCGAATCAGCGAAACCAGCAACGAGATCCCGCTAAAATGTATTGTCACTTCTGTGGTCTCGGAAAGGGACACACAACAAAGCAATGCGAATGCTTCGCCAAGGGAAAAGAATACCAGGAATCCAGGAAAGCTGCTTCGTCAGACACTCGAACCATCCACCACACCAGGAAACCAAGTTTCCACCCTTCAAATACCCAATTCCATTACACCCCCGTAAATTATGGCCTACCCTCGCAACAACCCATTTACCCCCACCACCCACACTTCAGCCAAACCTCCTACCAGGCAACAACAATCCCACAACGCCAAAACACTCCATACACAGTCACATACCCAACAACCCCCCAAAACCAAATTCCAACAACCCACCAAACCAGCAACGCTCTGCCACCACCACCACCAATTCCCGCTTTACCAGCACCCCAGCCTGTCAAAGCCGAAGCCCAGAGCCAAACGACCATCAACAATCCAACATCAACCTTCGGTGTGATTCTAGCTATCACCGGAGGTTCAAATGAGGACCATGGTAATAAACGGCAGAGGAAGGAACATGCCAGACGAGTTCACCACGTGGTCGTCGAAGGACCCCACAGATTCGGTCGTTGGTCTCACATCCCCATAACCTTCGATTCCAGCGACATGAAGCTGAGAGATTACCCTCACACCGATGCTATGGTGATCGAAACCAACCTCGCTGGGTGGACTGTCACCAAAATCTTGGTTGATACAGGAAGCTCCGCTGACATCTTATTCGCCTCAACCTTCGACAGCATGAAGCTCGATAGAAACCTCCTACAACCCGCTGACAACCCCTATACGGCTTCGGCGGTCAACAAGTGAGAGAGATTGGCAAAATACCCTTGCCCGTGACTTTCGGCGACCAAACGAACTACAGAACTGAGCACATCACCTTCGATGTCGTCGACATGTTCTATCCATACAATGCCATTTTTGGCCGAGGGGTCACAAACGCATTCAATGTTGTCATCCATCCCGCTTACCTATGCATGAAGCTTCCCGCTCCGAAGGGTGTGGTTGCAGTATTTGGGGACCAAGACATTGCAAGGGCAACTGAAGGAAACATAGCCCCAGGGCAACGCAATGTACACAATTTGTCAAAACCTCAAACCCCCAGCATCAGCGACAAGGGTGAAGTCTGCAATGATAGAGTGAAAGCAGCGCCAAAGGAGGAAACCAAACAAGTCCAACTCTTCGAGGGTAACGCCGAAAGAAAGGTGCTCATCTCAGCCAATCTAGACCCCCAATCAGAAGGCAACCTCGTTAACTTCCTCAGAGAAAATTCCGACACCTTCGCTTGGTCCGCAGAGGACCTAAAAGGAGTCAACAGATCAATGATTGAGCATAGCCTGAACATCAAAACAGGCTATCGCCCAATCAAACAAAAGCTTCGCAAAATGTCAGAAGAAAGAAAGGAGGCAGCGAAGGCTGAGGTAAAAAGGCTTTTGGACGCAGGCGTCATTCGCCCGGTCAAATACCCACTTGGCTCTTGTGACAGAACGACCCTAATCCCATGGCCCACGTGTCCCTGTCAACCTCTGACAGCCGAACCCATGTTCCATGTGATTAAGACCTGTTCGCGACGCATGTCGACTTCACTTTCCTGCAATGTGATGTTTCACATTAATACCAGGAACATGCAAGCATCCTATGAAGAGTAATATGACTCTGGCTATATAACGTCTACACGCAGAGGTTTCCAAGATTACTTCTTGGCTGCGGGTCCGGTATATGAGAGCATCTTCAGAAGACCACACCGAAGTCCTCTTGAAGTTTGTCTTCGGTGTCTGTATCAAACAAAGATATAAGACAAGGGTTTTAATTAAACCAACAGCAGACATAAAGTACTCGGGTTTTTCCGTTACCAGGAGCGCACCCGGCTTACAGTGTGCTTTTAAGCCATCTATTGGTAAAAAGAATTTTCCGACCAAGCACGACAATTACTGAGTGCGAGTCTTCTGGGGTACGGATCTTCGGCTTCTGGAATGGATCAGAGACCGCTTTCCATCACTCTCAGCTTCGTGTCTGGAGTAGGAATCAGAGTCGGTTGAATCGAGTATAACCATCAAGATCCCAAAGAGCTTGCATCGTTATGGAGATCCTCTCTGTCAGTAGGACCTTCAAGAGTGATGCCTCCCCCCCCACGCTTCTTCAGTCGCTGGGATCAGGGGTGGACAATCATGTTTCTATCCTTGAGTCTATTAAAAGAGGAAGAAGATAATGTTTCAGCCCAAAAGTGATATCTCTATAAAAGAGTACCAATGAAGGATTATACAAACTTCTACTTCTAGAAGGGGGATTGGATGGCGGAGTAAAGTCGTCATTCACGGAACAGATGACACGAATCTTCCAATACCACAACATCCTCCTCAAAATCTATCTTGATTGAGACAACACTGCTTCGCAGAATGCGGCTCGAGTCCTTCCGCAAGATGATTCAAAGCCAAAGTTGGCTCGTGTTACACGACAAGTATGGACTCGCGTGCGGAATGAAGTCTTGGACGACGGTACTAACCCAGTCAACCACTCAGTTACAAAGCCGCTATCACACACTGACAAGGTTGGACGAACCTCCTACCTCTTTCGGAAAGAAATCTTGTACCTTCCACTCTCGGCGTCTGAGCGTGCCACCCATCATGACGGCGAAGGGCCGGCGGTGGATTGGCTTTATAAAACCATCCGCTGGTCCCATTTCCGACAGGACTCCGACAAGACTATAGAACATATATTAGAATGCTTCTAGCTAAGTGGATACTAGCTCCGCTGAACTACTTTACACTAGACATCACTGGCTGACATGTTTACCCAGAGAAATGCGACGAAGAGTGGTAAAAAGAGGGCACAAATCCCCAGAAAAGCCTCACAAAGATGGGGAAAAATTCGATATGGAGAGCAGGCATTGGAGTAATGTGATTGAGGGTCAAACCATAGTAAATGCAGTAGTTCCCTCAAGTAATCAGTATGCCGGAAGTCCCAGTCGACGCTCGACGAAGACTCTTGAACATCACGATCCTCGCCGTCGTGTGGGGCTGGAGCGCGATGATCAATGGCACCTCCACCCGTCCCTCGGCTGCGACCGAGCAACCCCTGTCTTTCGCCAAGTTTAAAAAAAGCCAACTCTGATTTCCCTGGTGTTCCGACGCTTTCCGGCAAGACATCTGTGGGAGGGCATGGGTGGCGTGGTCTTCACGCCGGGGTCAACTTTCTTCTTCTCTCCAGACTGTGATGCCGCTTTGTGAACTCTGTTGAACCTCCTTAATGCAAACACACTAAGAATGAACCACATACAATAATAATCTAGTGAGGACTAAAGAGGTAGGGGCAAACTCGAACTTCACTTAACGTCAGGTGTCACCCCACATGAGCTAGCAATGTAACATTATTCAGGGCACTCGATTTAACGATAGCTATTTTACCCGCAAGGCCACCGACTAAACAGTACCGCCGTATGAAGATTCACCCAAAGCAGTCTCAGGATCGTTTTTTATATTTAGCCTAGAGACTATCAAGTCAAGGTATGATGGTATTATACCAATGAGGACTTAACAGCAATTTCATTATGGCACACCTTATCATCAAACTGATAACACCCTAATAGCCTCTACAAACAGGGACCAGGTTAAGGATAATGATACTGATAATGATAACTAATAATGATAACAGGAGATCAGATCAATCAAGAATCCCTAGCACACGTACTGTCTTAGCAAGTGTGATTAGAACAGTATTACTAAGGAACTCTCTAAGTTATTCTAATTACAAGTAATAGCATATTATTGATGTTGTTTAGTGCCTACTATTTGAATCATTGGTAGGTACTCATATTTAAAATCAAGAGGCAACTCCATGTTAAGGTGTCAACGAGTGAAGTAACCCCTAAACATGAGTTACATGAGGCAATACTGAACACTACATTCCGGGAGGTGGAATACAACAGGAAACTCAACAGGAATGATGTCCACACCCGGAATCTACACTCCTATCTGGACCAAATTCAGGACGCATTCGCAGATAATAGGTATAAGCACCACGCCTCACAACTATCATCACCACCGTTGTACTTAAGATTGGCTCTATACAAACAGAGTAGAAACATAAAAGAACTATCTATGCCAATATTAATACAAGCAGACTAATTAAGCAGTATAATTAGAATATAAAAGTTTGATGTCTTAGTCATATAATTGTAAGGCTATCTAGAACACAAGATGAACAATAAGTGCAATTAGAATCATCGAGAGAACTAAGACGAACTAGAACATGAACTAGAACAAGATTACGATGACTAGAAAGATGAACTTAGCGATGAACTAGAACATAAACATGAAGAACACGTTAACTAGAAGAGCAATTATGAAATAGATCTATAATGTTAATACAAGAGAGAAGATGCTTGGGTTTACCGACCTTCTCGTGACTAATCAAATCCAAGAAGCATCGCCTCCTCTACCTATTCGTAGTGGAGATGTAGTTCTAGGGTCTTCCGATTGATCTCCCTTGGGAAGCCTGATGCTCTGGTTGCTAGTCTAATGGATCAACCCTGATGCTCTGGAGAGGGGGTTGGGGCTGTAATAGCCCTGGGAGATGAACCAGGCCCTTGGATCAACTCGACTTAGAGGTTACTGGGCGAGATGCTCCTAGAGGTCGGTGGAGGAAAGTTTGTTCCCAGAGGAGGAGTTCCGTGGGGCCCCAAGGAGAGGACCGTCGGTCCCGGTGGACGGTCGGTCGTCCCACCTGCCATCCTTCAGCGGTGGGTTCGACCTCCTGATGTCTTTCTTGCGTCCTGGAGTACTTCTAGAATCATTCCTGACGTGGGTGGTGGCGGTTATTCCTCCCATCGGTTTTCTTCTATGGGAAGCTATTGGTGCTGATCCTAGTTAGTCCCTTCAGATCATAGTCACCAAACTCATGGAATATTGTCAGTTTAAAACCTAAACCTTTGTTGGGTGATCAACTTCCTTGCCCTTTTTCATATTTATTTATCCCTTAATATGATAGATAAACAGTGCAACAGGACCCATGTCGTAAACAAGGGTTTTTCTAACGCATCAACGTACTGTATTTGGCTATGGGATTCCTCGCCCTGCAGGCTAGTGCTGGATGAAAGATGTGTAAGAAAATGGTGAGTCCAATGGTGCTTTTTATATCTGTTTCGGGAACCGTTCATCTTTACTCTCGAACGACTTATGGAACTGTCCGAACCCTACGTTGGGGGAGTTTCAGATGACGTCAGTATTACGAACAGGCAACCACCCAAAACAGACAAGGCCAATCGTTCACAAGATAATATTTAGTATCAGATCAAGCCACAGGTACTCAGAAAATATTCCAAGTACCCCGTATTCATATTATTACCGGAATTACAACGAAGATATACAGTTACATCTTAAATATACACAGCTTCCATACAAGCCAATCAGGATTAAACGTTACTCGTAAGTGTAATCAAGAAGAAAGTCTTGATGCGTAGTGCACCAAGGCTGGTTCAGTGAGACGCAGTAACAGCACACAAAACCTTGGTAGACACTAATCTTTTCAGTGCATCCAAGGTGGGTTTAAGGCTGCTACCCGCGTACACAGGAACGTGATAGTTAGCGCTTAAACCTAAGACCTTTGAAAACCTATACCCGAGGTTGCCCGCGACGTGCGGTAGTCCACAAGAGTTCTTCTAGGCGCAAACGCTGTATCCCTCTGCTCGTGACACTTGAACCACCGACGAATGATTCCATTTACAAAGAGTTCTTTCGGGCCATCAACTATCCTCCATAGGAAGCATACCCGAGTGGTCGACATTTCCGCTACGATACTATACACTCATGGGAGTAAGAGAGTCTAAATACTCAGAATGTGTGGCTTCCTTCCCTCCCTAGGCAGGGTATATTTATAGGCGACTGCTCTTGTCTATGGACTTAGTTTCACGTGATACAATCAACAAAGTTCAATAATTGTCACCTGTACATACTGTTCACATTGAACGCCTGGATCACCACAGTTGATGGGTTCACTTCACGTGCATACTAAGAGTATAACGTGACAAAAGTGTTGCAGTTGCCAAAAATGACAAGAATCATCAATATAGGCAGGTGATACAGTCCATGGTCAATTATGTTTCCTTGCATAGTTTTTATTCAGTGGGGGGGGTGAAAAGGGATGTTTGATGACAAACCATACACCTGAAGCCGAATATTTATTACTAGTACCGGGTGATGAAACAATGGATCAGTGCATGTTTTAGCCTCTTGCAACAGCCGTTACGAATTACCAGGATGTATTCTGAAGACCCCAAGTACCGACTACTACTCGAGTACTCGGAACTCAGGCTCGGGGGCTGCAGTTATAATTATCTAAAAGGAAGTTTTTTTCTGATACCAAGGATACTAAAAAAGGGTTCACAAGATCCTGGAAAATATTACAAATTAATTGAGGTGCGGGGGCTCACCCTATGGTGCACTTTTTTGAAAAAGTGCAAACACCCTGGAGTTCTTTCATCTACAGAGCACTTCAAAATTCTCATGACATTATTACTCGGATAATTCCCGCAAGGAAACCGAATGATCACGATTTAGAGGATAATTTGGATGACTCGGGGCGTGACGGACCAGATGTTCATAGACATCAATCATAAGATGATTACTGCCAGCTCTGGATGTCACGAGAGATTCAAAGACTGATACGAGAGTGACATGGATTCGGACTCTCATTGTAACTTAGTCGAATTCAAAGGAATCTGTAATTAAATAGGACGTCCTCTTGTGTAACGGACAAGGACTCGGTTAGTGCTAAGCTTCACCCATTTATAAGGGGAAGTGAGCGGACCCCTATCAGTTTCAATCATAATAAACATAGGAACAGGACGCCACTGTACGTAAGGTTTACGCTATAAGCGGCCCCTGACCAGTATAAATCGTTGGTCCGTTGTATCGCGCATTATAACGAACGCGTTCCCCACCTAACAAATCTCTGGGATCCCAAAGAGAGTTGTGCGTTACAAACACTGACAGTGACCTATCTCTTCCCTGAGCCTGAAAAGTGATCAATTGACAGAAAGGCTTCGGTCACAATGAACGATCCTACTGAGGAGTGAACCTGGCCAATCCAATATGCTCCGGACAAGAGAGAAAACAAATATGCATCTCTCTTCGCATGAGCTTCAACATACAAAACAGAAACCTTCAATTCCAGGCTTGAGCGAAGGGGATCCAAAGAGGATAAGCTGATATTCACACCATCCGTCTGAATGCTTGAAGCCTGATAATCGGTATTGACCATGTAATGTTCTTTGACGATTATCGCCTTCTGTAACTGTGACTTTTAATAAGCTCTTGTAAATGACACTTATTTTGTCAAAAAACCTCGTGTTTCATCAGCTATTAGCCGATGTATTCATATGTGCTTACTGCTTCAGCGATGTACTCAACGGCTTTCCGCATCTGTCATTAGTCTCAACTCACCTTTAGGATCTAGATCTGAGGCTCTCAAAACGAAGCATTTCACTTTTCGCTTATAATACAAAACGTCCGGCTTCTCGAACACCCATGCATCTTCGCCCTCTCTCTTCTGGCCTCTGCTCTCCTCAGCGGCTGCTCCTTTTCTTCAACCAACACAATAAAATCAATGGTGGACGACACGTGGCAAGTGCCCCCCGCCGAAGAGGACCACGATGGCCACCTCCGACGACCCGTCGTCGCGTGCGCGGTGGTAACAATCTTACACTCTCCTTTCAGTCCCAAAATTATCTTCTTACTCAAGAAAAAACCCTGACTTTTTTTTCTGCCCTTTTTAACAGCCCTTCTCCTCTGGCGACTACAGGTCCCCCTCCTCCCAACCGACCTCCGTCGGTTTGGCTGGCACTACGATGGGGAGGCTTCTGGGCCTTCTCCGGGCTACTCCACCACCCTGCCCCTTTTGCAAGAGGACAAACGCCGTGCCCACTACGCCCAAGGAAGAGTAGGAATCATCCGCGCCGTCTGAACAGTACCTGTGAGCATGGAGGCTCGACGCCAGAGTGGCCGATATCACATTCTCAGATCTTTGTATGATTACACCCTTGATTTTTGATTGTTACTTTTGCACAGTCACCTGGTTGATCTTGGTAACTGCTGTTTGAACATTAAGCCGATCTGTTCTCAATGTTTGATTAAAACGGCTATCTTTAACTTTAAATCCTTCATGTCTGAGCAGAGCCTCTATCAGCACCAACTCGATGGCTTCCCGGGGCTGGCCACGGCCATCGGCCGACTTCGTGAAGGCCAGAGGTGGACGCTGAAGGCGCGCGCCTTGAAGATATAGGGTGTGCGCACCAGTGGAGCTGGTTTCTCCACGCCGTTAGCCATGGATTGCCACCTTCGCTTTTGGCCCGGGCAAAGCTCAAGGGCGAATGTTGACGCCAAGGGATGAGGTGCTACTACGACAAGAACGTCGATCACCGCACCTTCCAAGTAGGTGACATGGTCCTGAGAAGATTCAGAACACCACAGGACGCCACAAGCTTATGAGTCCATGGGAAGGACCCTACATAGTATCTAAAGTAATAAGACCCCGGGTCATTTGAGCTAGTCACTGAGGATGGTTCTCCATTGCCAAATTCATGGAATATTGAGCATCTGAAGAAATTCCATACCTAAGGACTATGCTACAGTCTCGACTCAGGGCAAATGTATCTATTTCCTGGATGTTAATAAAGTTTGGATTTCATCAGAAACAAGAACTTTATGAGTTTTCCTTTTTCAAGCAATTAAATTTATCACGACTACTTAGTCGGATAAAAACACACACCAAGCTCTAGCCATTACATCCCGTCGGCTAATATATAATACTACTCGGGTAGATCCTTCTCAGTTCAGAGGCAACCATATTCGAGTTACGAGCTACGAGCTCAATACAACTCATTTGCTAGTACGGCTTAAAACCCGGCTACAAACCTATAGTGAATACGATATCTTATAGAAAAGATATTGGTTCCTATAAGGTACAACAAGGGAGCATTCCTCACCCTGTCGCTTATTACTCAGATGAAGGATAATCCGACTTCGCACTCAAGCTGCGACTACCAAGAGGATATGATTCGCCCGACAAAAAACCGTCGGATCGGTCCTCAAGAGGCGCTTGATCAAATTTATCCCTTGGAACAGGGTACTAAGAGTAGTACTCGGGCAGACTAAGTTCTCTAATAGGTCGCTCAAGACTATAAGAGAAACGAAGTCACACGACCCTACCTCAAGTGCTAGAGAGCACTCGGATAGACCCGTCTAGTATGACGCCTGGTCAAAACATCCACTACAAACAAAATGACCCATTGACAAGATACTCCTTGCAATAACGAGTCGATAACATACGACATTAACAAGACTCAAAAGTAAATTATACTTTGATTCTTTAACCATGGTGATATTCGTTCATAGGATACACAAAATTCTGGCCAAGGACCAAGAGGGACTACTACTCTACAAGATCTAGTATCTGAGAGTACTCCTCCGCCACGGCCTTGACATCCTCTTGAGTGGCCGCATGGTCTTCATCACCCTTGCCGTCAGGCAGCCTCATGATGGGCATCAAGTCAAAGGATGGCATGTGAAGTCGCAGCGTTGCCAGAAGACCACACACCACCGAAGTCGTCATGTCTTTGATGTATTGCGTCAGCCGCCCGGGTGCAGCTTTGGCTCGATCAATCAAAGATTCTTTGGCTCCTTCAGGGCGTGGTATTAAATCCAGAACTGGCTCCATGGCTTGCTCTAATGCCTGCAAAGAATCTTGAGAAGTCTTCAAAGACTCTTGAGACTCCTTCAGCTGCGCCTGAACCGCCTCCAGAGCTTCCCGCGACTCCTTCGTCGACTTCAAAGCCTGCAGCAGGTCTCGGTCTGCACCTTCTCGAATCAGTTTGGCTTCTTGAAGAGTAGTTTGCGCATTAGCAAATACCACCTCAAGTTCCGCCTCCTTCCGGTTGAAAGCATTTTGCCATCCGGCGGCTAGCTTCTGCGATTCTGAAGAATAAGAGATGCCAACCAGATGAGAACCATAAATTGACAAGCAATAAGGACTCTGGAAAGTACTTCCAACTTACCATCAAGTTGCTTCTTGGAAGACTTCACAACCTCCTTAACCTTTTTCTCCGAGGTGGCATGCTTAGCGAGTAGCTCAACCTCCTGGTTATTGGCCGCATCACGCTCGTCAACAACAATCTTGAGATTGTTCTGAAGCTCGTTTATGCAGCTATGAAGCACTTGGGTGGCTACCCGCTGACTAATCTGATCCTGCGCAATATAGTCTCTCAGCTGCTGGTTCTCCTGGGAAAGTTCTTGACAGATCCGAGTGATCTGCTCGGTCACCTTCACGTCAAAACCCTGCGCAGAAATAATATTCTGAGTACCCGGACACGATTACAAAATACAAAGAGGATGTCAAAGAGTTACCTCAACAAATTCTTTGAGTGCCATGGCTGGCGCCATCACGTGTTCACTCAGCTCCTTCAGCCGGATAAGATCCGGGTTGTATCCCACAACTTCAAGTTTTGAGCCCTGGCGAGAGGACTTGGGGACACCACCAGACTCATTCTGTGAAGGAACTGAAGCCTCAACTCCTCCTCCAGCACTGATCTCAGCTCGGACCATCTCCAGTGTGGGCTCATCAGGCTGTTGAGTACGGAAAAACCACTCGTTCGTCACCCGGTCAAGCTCCAATTGAGCGGGGAGAGCGAAAGATCGAATAAGGAACACCAACCTGAAGCAAGGGAGGCGCATTCACTTCAGCAACCATGTTGACCTAGGTATCGGATGGAGTTGAGTCTGGCAGGGTATTCACCTTACTACTGATAGGAGGGATGTTCGACTGGCTTTCCTCCTGCGCTTCCGACTCTTCCACAGCCCGGCCCTCAATTGCACCACTTGAGGACGCATCGATCGACTTCACTTTCCTGCAATGGATGAGTGTTTACATTAATACCAGAAACATGCAAGCATCCTAATGAAGAGTAATATGACTCACTTGGCTAGCATCAACGTACACGGCAGTTTCAAGATTAGCTTCTTTGGCTGCGGGTCCGGTAATAGAGCATCTTCAGGAGCAGCACCACCCGAAGTCTCTTGAGTTGTCTCGGTGTCTGTATCAAACAAAGATATAAGACAAGGGTTTATTAAACCCAACAGCAGACATAAAGTACTCGGGTTTTTCCTTACCAGGAGCACCCGGATTACAGTGCTTTTCAGCCAATTCTATTGGTAAAAGAATTTTCCGACAAGCACGACAATTACTAGTGCGAGTCTTCTTTGGGACTGGATCTTCGGCTTCCTGGAATGGACTCAGAGACCGCTTCCATCTACTCTCAGCTTCGTGATCTTGGAGTAGGACATCAGAGTCAGTTGAATCTGAGTATAACCAGTCAAGATCACCAAGAGAGCTTGACTCGTTATGAAGATCCTCTCTGCAGATAGGACCTTCAAGAGTGATGCCTCCGCCTTCTTCAGTCGCTGGGAGCAGGGGTGGACAATCATGTTATTCTATCCTTGAGTCTATTAAAAAGAGGAAGAAGATAATGTTCAGCCAAAAGTGATATCTACTAAAAAGATACCAAATGACGGATATTACAAACTTCTTACTTCTAGAGGGGGATTGATGGCGGAGAAAGTCGTCATCATCGGAACTAGATGTTCACGAATCTTCAATAGCCAAATCATCCTCCTCAAAATCTCTTGATTGGACAACTGCTCGGCAGAATGTCGGCTCGAGTCCTTCACGCCAAGATATTCAAAGCCAAAGTTGGCTCGTTGTTACAGCGTATGGACTCGGCGTGCGATGAAGTCTTGGACGACGGTATACCCAGTCAGACCACTCAGCTTCAAAGCCGCTATCACACTGATCAATGGTTGGACGACCTCTACCTCTTCGGAAGAAATCTTGTCCTTCCACTCTCGGGTCTTCTGAGGCGGCCACCCATCATGACGGCGAAGGGCCGGCGGTGGATTGGCTATATAAAACCATCCGCTGGCCCATTCCCGGACAGACTCCGACAAGACTATAGAAATATATTAAGAAGCTGCTTCTAGCCTAAGCTGGATACTAGCTCCGCTGACTACTTCTACACTAGCATCACTGGGCTGACATTTTACCCAGAAGAAATAGCGAAAGAGGGTAAAAGAGGAGCAAATCCCCAGAAAAGCCTCACAAAGATGGGAGAAAATTGCGATATGGAAGCAGGCATTTGGAGTAATGTGATTGAGGGTCAAACCATAGTAATGCAGTAGTTCCCTCAAGAAATCAGATGCCGGAAGTCCCAGTCCGCGCTCGACGAAGGACTTGAACATCACGATCTCCGTCGTGTTGGGGGCTGGAGCGCGATGATCAATGGGCACCCTCCACCCGTCCATCGGCTGCGACCGGAGCAACCCCTGCTGCGCCAAGTAGGCCAACTCTGATTCCCTGGTGTCCGACGCTTTCCAGGCAAGAACATCTGTGGGAGGGCATGGGTGGCGTGGTCTTCCGCCGGTGGTCAATTTCTTCTTCTTCTCCAGCTGTGATTGCCTCTTGGGACCTGTTGACACTCCTTAATGCAAACACACTAAGAATGAACCACATAAAATAATAATCTAGTGAAGGCACTAAAGAGTGTAGGGGACACTACTAACTTCACTTAACGTCAAGTTGTCATCCCCAACATGAAGCTAGCAATGTAATTATATCAGGGCACTCGATTTAAAGATAGATATTTACCCGCAAGCGCACAGATAAACATACCCGTTGTAGAAGCATTTCACCCAAGCTAGTCTCAGGTATCGTTATTTATATTTAGCCTAGAGACTAATCAATTCAAGGTATGATGGTATTATACTAATGAGGACTTAACAGCATTCATTATGGCACACACTTATCATAAAACTGATAACACACTAATTACTCCAAACAGGGATCAGGTTACAGAGTAAATGATAATGATAAATGATAAATAATAAATGATAACAGAGATCAGATCAATCAAGGATAATCCTAGAACAGTACTGTCTAGCAAGTGATGATTAGAACAGGTATTACTAAGAAACATTCCTAAGTTATTCTAATTACAAGTCATAGCATATATTGATTAGTGCAAACATATTTGGCAATCATTGGCTAGGTTACATCATATTTAAAATCAAGAGGCAACTCCATAGTAAAGGTGTCAAACAGAGTAACCCCTAAACCATGAGTTAACTGAGCCATACTGAACACTACATTCGGGAGGTGGAATACAAAGGACTCAACAGGAATGTCACACCCGCGATCTACCACTCTATCTGGAACATAGGACGCATTCGCAGATAAATAGTGTATAAGCACCACGCCTACACAACATCTATCACCCACCGTTGTACTTTAAGATGAGCTCTATACAAACATGAGTATAAACATAAAGATGAACTATCTATGCCAAATATATAATCAAAGCAGACTATAAGCAGTATAATTAAGAATATAATAGTTGATGTCTTAGTCATATCAATTGTAATGCTATCTAGAACACAAAGATGAACAATAAGGTGAATTAGATCATCGAGAAGAACTAAAGTACGAACTAGAACATGAACTAGAACAAGATTATGAACTAGAAGATGAACTAGACGATGAACTAGAACATA